>JAOQMQ010000194.1:23262772-23276093 GCA_027563845.1 Erythroxylum subrotundum
GGGTTAAGTGTTCAGAGTGATGTACAGACTGAGAACACTAACAGTTGTATAAATTACTGAGTTTGATGAAATGAAATAGAACACAGTTTGGTTTTAAAAAGTTTCAATTTCTTATTAATGTTTTTTTTTATTGTGATGCCATGGGAAGTATAGTGTTGCTCGTCTGTAGTTCTCTCTTATCGTAGGGTATATACCGGAAAGACCTACGGACATTCCGGTGGGTACTTTACGGTAAGGGGACGCTGCATGTAAATCCTCAGACCTGTTATGCATTATGTACTTCATATTTCTGCAATACAAGTCCTTTATTCTACTAAATTTCGTTGGTTCCTTTCTTATTTATTTTTAAGTATTTCAATTATTTTGCACAACTTGGACAGCTTGCATAACATGATCTCTTGTTTATGTTCTTAGGTGCATTTTATTGAATCAAGTGAGGAGACTTGGTCGTAAATACAGGGCACAAATTGGTGAATTTCCTAGCCTCAAAATTCACTTTGTAACAGTGTATATGTCTTTCAAGGTTACAACTTCAATTGTAGTCATAAGGGCGATTATTTTAGAAAATCTGTAGAAAATAGAGATGAGAATTGTAAAATTAGGGTTAGGGATTTTGTTAAATATAATAATTTAATTAATTTAAGTATTTAAAATTAATAATTTAATAAAATAAAAATAAATTTATTAATTATAATATTTCAGATTTTAAAAAAATTATAGTTAGGTCTCACTATATCACATGACACATATATGACAGTGTAGATTAATTTTAATAATAAGATATTGTTATTTTTATCACATCAATTATGATATAGCAAATAACTGACATAAAGTTTAATTTGAATGTTTATAAAATGTTAGCGTTTAAGGTCAACACAATATAATATTATGAGATAAGTTGTATTTAGTTGTAAATGTTAGGATTATTTTTGTCCTTTTTGTCTAGTTTGAACCTTGCCTTTAACTGGCGAATTAAGTAGTAATCTTATTCTTTTTAAGAGTCTTCGTGTATAAAAGAAATGAAGATTTTAACAATAATGAGAGGAATTATAATTCATTTCTATGTTAAAAATGATACTAATCAAAAATAAAAATACATTAAAATTTGTTAATACCATTTTAGTTGAGTTTATTATTTTGCTACAAATTACTAGTTTATTAAGTCGTTTACTTAAAACACATTGTTTGTATATTATTATGTGCACTCAAAAGTTTACCTAATAAATACCTAATGATAACTAATATGTATTCTACTAATGTAAGTAAATCTTAATATAAATATGCTAAGAATGTAATTTCATTTAGCTACTTTTCAACCATTATATTTACAACCTTATTTATATCTAATTACCTCATTTAGAAAAATCACATATTAACAAATAAATATTTAAAATTATTTTTTAATTTCTTATTTAATGTTTTAGAATAATTAAATATTTAAACTTGATTTTTATTGAATTAGTCCTTAAATTAAAATATTGCACCTCCACACCTTGTGCTCCTCATATTTTAATAAATAGTTCATGTTATTTGTAATTTTTAAATAATTATTCTAGATTTATATAGGCAATTTATATGGAACAAATATGGGTTGTCTTCTATATATTTACGATTTGTTCATATTTCTTATAAAATCAAAACCTTTGTATGTATAATTGTATGAAATATAAAGAAATCATTCTCATTTAATATTTCAATAAATGGACAAATTCAGGTTAAGGGACAAAATTGATAGCTAGCTGAACAATTTATTGGCTGTGCAGGGAACAATTTTTATCTTTTTCTAAAAGAACAAGAATATATCCAATCCTGATCAGGATCTGGCCCACAAGTCTGGATGAAACTAAGTCGTGATGGGGCGCTAAATAAGAGATTTAAAGTGGTTGTTTGGGTATCAGATTTTCTGTTCCGGTTAACTAGTTCATGCCCTATTTTATTAAATCTTATGCTTTCGTTTATGTGGGATTCATACAAATATATGGACCAGATTAAGTAGCACATAGTTGGAACATTCTAATAGGAATAGGGTGCTCTAACCCACTTGTTTGAGCATTGAAGCTAATTAAGGTTGGAGCACCCTATTTGTAGTAGGATATTCCAACCCTTTGCCACTTAATTTTATCCACACATTTGTATAGTCCCTACGTAAACGTGTGGATAAGATTTAATGAAACAGGTAGTAAGTGTTAACTAGAACAGATTATCTGATCCGAGCATATTGCTTCTCTTCTCCTACTCAGTAGCCTGCATGAGACAGGAAGAAACCTGCAAGACAGATAAAGAAGCAATAACGTTAGCGCGGTTTCAGAGGAAAAGTGTACAGTACTTATTTCTTCCCATTATTCTATGTAAAGCTCAACTTATTACTCCATCAAGAACCTAATTTTTTCGTTTGCTTATTAGGAAAGCAATGTCGAAGTGTCAAAAGAAAAAAGAAGTGACAAAGAACTTAGATTAGACCGTCACTCCACCTTTTGTTTAAATACTTTGTGATAAGCATCAGTTTCTTAGGTTTTTTTCCGTAAGTGCTTCTGTGCTTCAGTGTTCCTGTTATTCTTTGTTGTTTCTCGTAGACTTGCAGTTGGTGAAAAAAAGTGTTGTTGACTATACCAGGAAAAATCAAAAAGGGGGGGGGGGTTCTTTTGTTGTTAGCTCTTGGTTTCTCTGGCTATGGTGCTTATAGGGTCTATCACCTTCTTTCCGTTGTTCTAAAGAGGTAAAGAATTTCAAAGCTTTTAGGGGCTTTTGTTTCGTTGGCTTAAGTTATCCCTAATTCTACTACAACCATTGTAGTAGTCTCCAATGATCTTAAAGATTTTCTACAGTCATACTCCGATTAAATTCCCATTAGCCTGAAGCAAATCTCTAAAATGGCGGGATCAAATGAGTTTTTGGAATCTGTGGTTAGTCTTACGCAAGCTTTAACTGTGGGAATTTTGCATGGTTACCAATCAAGTTCGAGAATTGATCAGGGTGGCGACATTGGTGACAATGCGAGTTTCTTAGATAAAGTTTTGCATAAGCTGTCTACTCCTGCTGGTTCAAGTTCTATTTCTTTTATTGTTGGCAACTTTGCAAGGAACATGTTGATGGGCATTTATCAAATTATCGAGTCTAGCATAGAAATAAATTTAGATTCAGCTCACAACGATGGCAATACTAATTATCATGTTGGTTCGGAGATCCGTTCTTTGGAAAAGTGGGTGCATATGTTTTGTGAGCACCGCAGTCACAAACCACATGCACCCACTTTGCTTTATTTTAGCTTTATTTTAGGCTTATCATCACAAGCCACATGCACCCACTTTGCTAAAGAATTGATCTTCGAACCAACATGATAATTAGTACTACCATCGTGATAAGTTGAATCTGAATTCATTTTTCTGCTATACTCGATAATTTGATAACTGCCCATCAACATGATCCTTGCAAAGCTGCCAGCAACCAGTCAGCCTAATGTGAGCTAGACCGCGGTATTCTGACTCCACGCTAGAACGAGAGACAACATATTGCTTTTAAGAAACCCATGAGATAAGATGCGGGCCAAGGAAAATACAGCAGCTGTGATGGAGCGACGATCATCCACATCAAAAGCCCAATCAACATTAGAGAAGGCAACAAGCTATAAAGGAGCAGAAGAGGAGCAGCTGAAGAAGATACCATGCATAGAGGTGCTCTTAAGATATCGCAGAGTCCACTTGCATGCCTTCCATTGATTGATGGTGGGAGCTTGCATAAACTGGCTCAACTTATTGACAATGTAAGCAATTTTAGGACGTGTGACGGTCACATACTGAAGTGCACCTATGGTGCTTCTGTAAAGCTAAGGATCATCAAATTGATCACTATCATCTTTGTGCAACTTGACATTAGAGCTGGCGGGAGAAGGACAAGAGTTAGCCCCATGCATCTTGGTTCGAGCTAGAAGATTCTAAATATATTTGTATTGCGACAAATGTAGGCCCTTTTTATGGTATGTAATATGGAGGCTAAGAAACAAGTGAAGTTGGCCAAACTTTTTCACAACAAATTCATGGCTGAGCCGATCAATGAAGGAGTCTATAAGAGATGAATTCGAGCCAATGATGACAATGTCATCTACGTAAACAAGAAGAAGAACCAACTGAGAATTTTGGCCATAGATGAAGAGAGAGGTGTTAGCCGTGGAGTTGATAAAACCCCATTTATTAAGGGAATGGGAGAGATGATCATACCATGCACAAGGGGCTTGACGAAGACCATAGAGAGCTCATTGAAGCTTGCATACATGAGAAGGAAATTGGGAATCTACATAGCCTTCATGCTGAGGCATGAATATGGGTTTAGAGAGCTCGCCATGCAGGAAAGCATTATTGACGTCGACTTGCTAAAGAGGCTAATTGTTAGCAATAGCAAGGGAGAGTACAATTTGGATGGTAGCGGGTTTGACAATCGGGCTGAAGGTCTCTGAAAAATCCACACCAGGAGTTTGACTGAAGCCTTTAGCTACTAAGCAGGCTTTATGCCTTTGAATGGTGCCATCGGGATTATATTTAAGTTTGAATAGCCATTTGTTTGCAACTAGTTTCATGTGAGGGTGATGAGATACTAGTTACCATGTATGGTTACGACAAAGAGCATCAAATTCAGAATCCATGACAGCTTTCCAGTAGGAATTGGTGAGAGCTTGAGCTGCTGTGTGGGGTTCATGATCAGTAGGAAAAGGATAAGTAGTGGTGTGAACTTTAGGTTTGAATATGCCTGCCTTTGCTTGAGTAATGGGAAATAGGGTGGGAATTATGGGAAATAGGTGGTGGTGGTGGAGGGGCCATTTGGGTGGGAGGTACTAATGAAGAAGGAGTAGGAGTAGGAGATGGTGCTGCTGAAGATATCTCACAAACCTGACCTGTAAAAGCAATATCAAAACCAACGGAAGGTGATGTTAAGGGATCGAAATAATAGGATGGGGTAATGGGTGTTGGAGATTGAGGAGTAAAATATGTGGGAAACGGAAATTGATTTTCATCAAAGATGGCATGTCGAGATATGTAAATGCGACCATTAGTGTCATGCACTTGTCTTTATGAGCATCACTGTAACCCAGAAACAAGCATAGAGTGCTACGAAAGGCAAGTTTATGGTGATTATAAAGTCTCAAATTAGGAAAGCTAGTGCACCCAAAAACTCTTAAGTAGGAAAAATCATTAGGTCAATTATATAATGCAGTGTAGGGAGTGGATTGGCTAAGAATAGGAGTGGGAAGATGGTTTATAATGTGAACCGCAATATGAAAAGCCTCCCACCAAAAATACAGAGGCATGGATGCATGGGCTAGTAAGGTGAGACCGCACTCTACGATATGTCAATGTTTACGTTCAATACACCCATTTTGTTTATAAGTATGAGGACAAGGGTGGCAAAAAAGGATGCCATGAGACTGAAGTAAAGGTTTAAATGGTCGGAATTCACCTCCCCAATGAGCTTGGACTTGTTTAATGTGAGCAGAGAACTGTGTTGAGACCATTTTCATAAAGAGAATAAATGTTGAGATAGCTTGAGATTTAAGTTTAAGGGGATATATCCAAGTAAAATGAGTAAAATCATCAACAAACGAAATGTAATAAGAATATCCTTCTTTAGATTGATAAGGGGTGGGACCCTATAAATCACAGTGTATTAATTGAAAAGGTGTAGTAGACTTAGTAGATGATAAAGGAAATGCTATATTGTGAATTTTTCCATACTGACAAGCAATGTATATAACATGATTTGTTTTAGATGGAAGAAAATGATTACAAGCATTTGAAACTGTACGTAAGACAGATATAGAGGGGTGCCAAGGCGCATGTGCCATGTATTTGAAGATACAGTCTTAGGTGGTATAGACTGGACAGAAAGGAAAGGGTCATAGTGGTAGAGGTAAAGGCTAATGGAGAAGGAGATTTTGAATTCAACTGATACATGCCATTCTCAAGAGAACCTTATAACAGCACCATTCTCGTTGTCTTGTCTTTCACCTAGCAATAGTCCTTATCAAAAACAACAAAAACATTATTATCATGAGTAAGTTTAGAACTGCTCAACAAATTAGAAGTTACCACAGAAACGCACAAAACAGAGTTGAGACAAAGTGAATACAGGGAAGAGGACCCAATGTGAGTAATTGGGAGACCTTGTCCATTGCCAACCTTGAGTTTGTCTAGGCCATGATAATTAGAATGTTGGTGGAGATTAGCAAAATTGTGAGTGACATGGTTGGTAGCCCCGCTATGAAAGTATCACTAAGGATCAGCCACTATCTGAGGGTTGGCAATGTAAGCTACTATAGAAGCATGAGAAGAGGGAGATGGAGTGGCCTACTAATGGAAAGTAACATCAAACTGATAAAAACAATTCAAGACAGTATGTCCAGGAAGATTGCACACTTGGCAAATAGGTTTATTATTGTTATTATAACATCCTCTTCCACCACAGCTCCCTTGATTGCTTTGTCAACTGCCACAGTTAATGTTGCTAGTGATGTGACTAGTGAATTGCTGGGATGCTCGACTACCACGTGAATTAAATGTGTGAGAAAAATGAGTTGTGGGTTGAGAAATTTCAAATGAATTAAGTGATTGGTGCTACTCAAGACGTGCTTCTTGATTAAGAAGAGCGGCATAAACATCTTGAAAGGAGAATTGATCAGGATGTAATGTAATGGTGACAACAGCTGGATCATATTCTATACCCACACTGGCTAGGATGCTCATGATTAAATCATCCTTTGATAAATGAGCACCTGCTCATGCCAAAGTATCAGCTAGGACCTTCATTTTTTTAATATAATCAGCAACAGATTGGGAGCCTTTACGGGTTTGTTAGATCTGAATTTTAAGTTGTAGAATTCTGGTTTTTGAATAAGAAGCAATTGATCGTTCTAATGTGAGCCCCAGATCACGAGAGGTCACACAGCATGTGACATGGCTAAGTACACTCTCGGATATGGATGCTAGTAACCAGCCCATAAGTAATTAATCCTAGCGCTGTCAAGCTGTATATGATGGATTTAAAGACTACCCAATTATTTCACTACCATTTCCAGTGATAAATCGCGATGGGCAATTTTGTGAAACATCAATGAAGTGAATCAGATCGTACCCACGTATAACAGGGAGGACCTGAGATCTCCAATTAAGGTAATTTGTTTTTGTTTAATTTAGTGGGTAAAACAAAAGAAAGTGTTATAGTAATAGGTGTGGCATATTAACTTTTGGGAATAGCTGATGCTGAAATTGTTAAAGGGCTACTGGAACCAGAGGTCGATGATTGATCCATTGGCTCTGATACCATAAAGCTAAAATAAAAAGAAAGAGATGAAGATGAAAAGAAAGATAATGCAATTCACCTTCCCATACAAGGACGAAGATGAGTTATATTTATATTGGTAGTGAAGGTGCACAATATCAATACAAAGGAGAATACAAGAGATAAAATGACTGCTAAGATAATTACACGAAGATTTTGGAATGAAGAAGTTTCTGAGCTGCGATAAATGAGTGGGCTGGATTAGTAGTTGATAGGCTTGGGCTGATAATGCATATCAATAATTACGACGAAATCTTCGTTGGATTGACTAATCCTAAGCACAAAGTGAAAGTAAGAGATTTGTTGATATATGTCTGCAATGGGGCAACAGAGACTCTCGTTAAGACATCTCATCAAGTCGTGACAAGCTGTGATTCTAAGGTGGATTGGGATTTAAGTATGAGTTCTCCTTGCTTGCCTATTCATCAGGAAGACATTGACCAAGTGGATAACAAAACTTTTTATACTGAAATGAAACCAAGGAAATCAGTTCCGGAGGTCAAGGAGAGTGGGTGGATCGGTAAAATGTCATCGACTCTGGTAGTGCCAAGCAATAGGAGACTTGCTTTTGATGTTACTGGCAGGGTAACATTTGAGACTGTTCAATCTTTCCTGGAATTTTTGCTGTAAAAATTATATTATGATATTCACAATTGTGATTGTGTGATTCACAATACTGTTGTGGATGGTGGGCTTGAGGTTATGAGATTAGTGACAGCCAAATCCTCTGTTGCTCTTATTTATTAGATTTTTTAATATGGGCTAAGTGTAGAATTTACTAATAAGAATTGATTAGGCTTGAGTCAGCCATTATCAAAATGACTGGAACTAGTCATTTGGATAGTTGGCCCTTACCACTTAAACCCTTCAACATTTTCATTTTTAGTCAATAAGGGATACTCTAACACTCCCTTTCAAGTACAAATGGGACTGAACATCCCATTGTAACTTAAAATAAACGCAGCGGTAACCGGGCTGGACCGTTGGAACTGGACATTCAAACAGACAACCGGAAAATTAATAATCCGTACTAAATCTGTTCTGATACCATATTAGATTTTTTTTAATATGGACAGAATGTAGACTTTACTAACAAGAATTGTGCTTTGATCAACCACTGTCAAAATGACCAGAACTAGTCATTTGAATAATTGACCCCTACCACTTATAAACTCTTTAACATTTTTATGTTTAGTTAATATGAAATACTTCAAAACTACTACATGTGTTCCTTTGTGGTTGTAGATACCGGATGGGCCGTGGATTGATGTATATATTTCGATTTGTCTTTCTCAGACATTTGAGATGTACAAATTCTTTTGTGTGATAGATTACCAAAGCATTCGTTTCTTTGATCTATTCAGCAAATTGAACTAATCATTGTTAATGGTTTCATTAGCAGAGAATGTAAAGTTGAAGTCTGAGAGCTGGAACTTGAGTTTGCCAGCCTTTTTTAAAGTATCCCCATCCAAGATACAATGCCAGGCTCCACGGAACCCATACTCTCTCCATTCTGACTATTAAGATCAAGGGAACTAGGCTTTTCCTGCATCAAGCTGATAAAATAGGTAATGGGCTTGAGATAACGAGAATCTGCTGTATACATTGGCTGTGAGTTCCATTATTAAGAGATTTCATGAAAAGTTTTAGGCAGAGAAGTAGTGACCCATTTTGTAGTAGTTAAAATATCCACATGGATTTTTATGAACCTTAAAGTTGCTACTTTGTAAGTATAACATCTGAAACAGTCATTTTGTTAAAATACAAATAAAAGATTATATACGTTATGACCTTCTCTAAATCCGTAAAACGAAGAGCCTTGTATATTAGATACGTTAACTTTTTTTAAACTTTTTTACAATTACGAGTGAAAATGGAGAGAGTACGGGATATAATGAATTTAACTTATAACAAACAGTGACATTAAAATATAGTTCAAATTAATCAAACCATCGAATTCTACCTTCTTCCTTTCTAAGAAAATTTTGGTGTTGTAAAGATACCGAATTCCTAATGGATAAGTTCGTTGATACTGAGAATGCATCTAATCATATTGTTTCAACTTTAGACCAGGTCATGGCTTTATGATATTTTAGAGTAAACCTGTGGTTTAATAAATTTTAGAAAAAAAATTGTTCTTTAAAATTTTAGGAAAATATTTTTTATTTATATTTTTTAAAAAACAATTATCTTAAATTTTGGTTACAAAAATAATGATAAAGTATACCCCACTGTAAATATCAAAATAGGTTAATCAAATATTATTTATATGATAATTTAATCTAACTCTTACATATAACATTTGAGTTCAGCCCGATTGACCCCCATCAACCCGAGTTTAATGGATCAAGCTCGGGTTGATCAAGCCTTAGGTCGACTTGAGCTTGGGCTGAATATTAATTAGAAAATTAAGATTTTTTGAAAATTTTAAAAATTAAAAAAAAATTCCACAAGTTTTTAAACTTATAATAATATTTGCATCTTTTATCAATATATTTTATGTGTGAACTCATTTATTCTGTGTGAAAAAGAAAAAGAAAGAGCACCAAAGTTTGTAATGGTAACGATCAAAACACGCGTGACATTTGCTTTTATAGCTCCAGAACATACTACCAGTGGCCGTCTCCACCGTTGATGTAAACATCACAAAACCTGAAGTCAACAAAAATTTTCTTTGTTGTTTTCAAAATGTGATTCAGGTGGGGGTGCCCAAATTTTTTAATATCTAAGTTTAATGATCAAACTCGAAGTTTGATTGAGTTTACATTTTTAAAAAATTTTAGAATTTAGGTTTTTTCGTTAAAACAAATGTTTTAAAAACCGAAGCATTGGTAAAATAAATGTTTTAAAAACCGAAGATATTAGATCGTCATAAAATTGACCAAAAATAAAATAAAATTAAAAATTTTACAATATGATTGAAAGAGTTTTTTTTATTTATAGAAGAATTTGAAGTTTAAATGAAAAAAATTTAAATAAAAATTAATTAATTAATTTTAATTTATAAAAATATATTAATTAATAAATTAATTAGTTTTTAATAAAAAGAGTTATTAAAGTAGGTCGAACCGAAAAGTTAAACACTAAATTAAAAAGTTAAAAGATTCGAATTGATTGAGCCGGTTGAATTTTTTAATCATTAGTTAAAACTTTTGCATTTTAGGAAGAAGTGATTATAAATATGGGATTTAAATTCAAATTCAATTTTAATTTAAATAAAATTTATTTATTAATTTAAAATCAAATCTAATTATATTTAAATTATTTTATCAATTTTAAACTGAAGTGATTCATGAGAATTATTTAAGTATTTCACATTAGAAATTTTGAATTTAAAATTTTAAATAATTTTTTATGGTATATGAAAGATTTTAATAATTAATTATATTAAATTCATTATTTAGGTCATTAATATGTAACCGAAGATTTCCTTGTTGCACGTTTGAAGATTAGTAAGTAGTAACAGTTCATTCCCTATTATTGTAGATTGTACATGCGTGACCCAAACGCAGAAACAGACCCTTCGAATGAGTTATGTTATTGTCAATCCTGTAATGTCAGTGTCCAATCATGTTTTTTAAGTCAATGATTCTCTGCAGTTGCAGAAAAAAACAGATAAAAGAGAAGACAGTAAAGCTGAAACGTACAATTATTGTAATGTGCTGCATTCAAAACTTAGCCAATTTCCAAATTATTTATAATTTTATATCACTCACGTCAATCTATTTTATATTGTAATTTATTGTCCATCAATTAAATTAAAACTATTATTTAACTTTACTTTATTGAGGTATACATATTTATAAATTCTTAAAACTTTATTCAATCTATATCTAAATAATAATAATTACAGTTTTGTAAAAAGATAAATTTCATAAAATGCAATAAATTCTTAAAAATTAACAAATTAAGAGGGCATTAGACAAGCAAAATATGTACAAAAAAACAGTTTTTTTATTAGTAAGAAATAAATTTGTGTATATTAAAATTTTCAAACTTCGTATTTAACAAAATTTTTACTGAATCGTTATTGTTATCGGAGTTTTTGTTTTCGTTTTTGTTCACCGGCAAACAATGTTTTCAAAACCGGACCGGTCACCGAACCGGTGGCCTTACTGGTTACCGGTTTGACCGGTTCGACCGATTCAACCACCGGTCGAACCGGTGTGACGTAATAATTATGCAATAATTATATTTAATTATAAATATAATTAAAAATATTTAAAAAATTAAAAAATAAAAAAATAAAAAAATAAAAAATTGAACAGTAACCGAACCGGTCCGACCGGTCCGATTTTGACCGGTTCACACCGGTCCAATTTAGGACCGGTTTTCTGCCTCAACCCGAACCGGTTAGCCGACCGGTCACCGGTCGAACCGGTTGGACCGGCCGGTCCGGTCCGGTTCCTAAACACAGCCGGCAAAGAATCTGTTAAACCTATGTCACGAATGGTAGAATAAGCAAAGTGATAAAACTGATGTCAGAAGCAAGAGATCACACATATTAAATGGGAAGAATGTGTACTAATTGCTCTCGGTGGCTTTTCTAAAATAAATGTTTTGGTTAATAATGAGAGAGATTTATAATAATCATTATAAAGGTTACAAATACAAGAACTTAAAGAGTGACTGGCTGCGGATTATTATAATCAACTACAAAAAACAAAATAATAATTACTAATTTACAAAAAGACCATGTTGAAATTTAGATAAAATATTAAATTCAAATTCGTATTTTGCTAATATTAAAATTTAATTATGTGGATGGGAAGTTCATAACCATTCAAAGTACGATCTCCTGATAAAGGAAAGGTTTATTTCTCTTTTCTGTACCAGTTGAATATAGAATACCGGAGTAGTCAAATCCGTGTTGGCTAAAGCTTTGCGTATATTATAATCAAGACAGTCCTCTCCTTCCAGAGGTACGCGTATGAGAAGTAGAACATATAGTACTGTTCAATCCTATATTCGGAGAAGAAAACTGTAACCTGTTACGGCTGAGTATTACATGTTGCATAGTCCATAACTAAGCAAGTGACCTGTTTCAGAAAGTTTCAGGGTCTTCTATTATGCCCCTTTGTGTACACATAGTCTAGATGAGCTGCTAAAGTTCTTCTCATCATCAAGCACTCTTCTTCTCCAACCCCTTCGCAGCTTTCGTCCACTTCTGTTTCTGCAACACCCTGATCATATAAACACACAAAAAGCCCCATAAATTAAAATCATAAGCAATACGATATTAAAATTTAACCAAGTTCTTGTGATCAACAGAAACTCATAATCAAAAATTCCAACCTGATTTTGATCTTTTGCGTTGGAATCGCTGTAAAAGGCTGGCTCGGGACGGGCAGCTTGAGAGAGCGTAAAGCAGAGCAGGAGGGCTATGCAGAAGAAGGTGTTGAAGCAAAGCTTTGACATTTTTGATTGGTCGGACAATAGCAGAGATAAGGTACACTTCAGTAAGATTATTTTTTTAAGAAGCGCAAGAGCCGTTTGGAGTTTGGAGTTTGGAGTTTGGTGTTTGTCGTGTGCATATATAGGAATTTGTTGCAGGACATCATGCGTGTAATCGTGTGAACTTGACCGGCTGAAACAAGCCTTCTAGATTCTAATATGGGTAAAAGCTACATAAAAATAATAAGAGAAATTTGTACACAAAAAAGGGAAATAATATTTAATGATTTTGCTTCCCCTGTACTTAAGCTAATGTTATGAATACTAAACTCGGATTAATATTGAATTTAGTTTTAGTATAATACGGTAATGGTACCGATAAATACCGGATATTATTTTAGATAATTTTAAAAAATTATAAAATAATTTCTCAATTTTAGAAAATTTTAAAATAATCTCTTAATATATTATGTCATAATTATATCTTAAGAAATTGTAATAATATAAAATTAATATAAAAAATACTTCTTTATTTTTATTAATATTATTTTCAAATGATTTTTATAAATTAAAATAAATTTAATTTCAAATATTATCTTTA
>JAOQMQ010000194.1:23289735-23301587 GCA_027563845.1 Erythroxylum subrotundum
GAAAAGTCAAAGCTTGTCAGTACTTTGCTCGCTCCTCATTTCAAGCTCAGTGCATCTTTGTCTCCAAAGAATGATGCTGAATGGGAATTCATCTCAAAAGAACCGTATGCAAATGTTGTTGGTAGCTTAATGTATGCTATGGTATGAGCAGGTATATGCATGATCCTAGAAAGGAATATTAGCAAGCTGTGAAATAGATTTTATGACGCATTTTGAACATCGTAGATGTTGGTTTGCTATTTCAGCAGGGTAATCAAGATAGTCAACGTATAATTAGATATTGTGATTTCGACTATGTCGGTGATTTGGACAGACGTCGATCAACTGCTAGCTATATGTTTACTTTTGCGAAGGCACCAATCAGTTGGAGGTCTGCCTTACAGACAATAGTTGCTTTGTCGACTACGGAGGTAGAGTATATGACAACTACAGAGGTTGTGAAGGAGGCAATTTGACTTCAAAGATTGCTTGATAAATTAAGGGTTCCATAGAAGTACATCAAAATGGATTGTGATAGTCAGAATGTTATACTTTTAGCAAAGAACCATGTTTATCATGCAAGGACGAAGCACATCGATGTCCGTTATCACTTTGTATAAGAGGATCTGGAAGAAGGTGGAGTAGTAATCCAGAAGATTAAGATCACTGAGAATTCTGTTGATATGTTGACAAAGATAGTGATTGTAGTCAAGTTCTATCATTGTTTAGAATTGATCAATATTAATAAAAATTGAAGATGGACACTTTGAAATATATTTGAAGACACTATTAAAGATGAGTTTTGTGAGAGATTTGAAGATGTGAAATTCGCTAAGGTGGAGACTTATTGAATTGTTAACAATTGTGGCTCATCCCATAATTGCAAATCTCACATTAGGAAAATACAGATTTGTGCGAGGTTGCTTCCCTTATAAAATAAACGCTCCTTCTTTAGTTTTAATTATCTCAAAATTGCCTATCTTTATTTAAGGCAAAACTTCTCCCTCTCTCTCTTTTTGTAATATTTCACTTGTATTATTTCCTTAAAATAGTGAAATATTAATTTAGTAGTGTCCGATGACATAGGCATATTTAGTCGAACCTCGTTAAATTCTAGCGTTCTTTATTTGTTTATTTAATAGCTATTGTCAGGTATAGTTATAGTAGATTATTGTACTATTAAATTACATGTCTAGGAAAAATTTGTCTTAAAAAATTGGGTTTAAAGTGCAACCGTTTGTGATCCCTCTAGACAAAGAATGGTAAGAAGATGATTCATGATGTATTATAGTATGCTCCAGATTTAGATCAAAATTTGTTGTCTTGGGTGACTTTTGGAGCATAAATATACAGTTAATTTTGAGAACAATCAGTGCTTTATTTATGATAACAAGGATGGTCGACAACTGATTGCTAAGACTCCAATAAATTACAGAAACAAGGGATTATGTCAGATTTGTGGTCACAAAAATCATACAACCGATTGATATCGATATCGACATTGATATAAATATATAATCATCTATTTTCAAACCCACAAATCAACATGGCTTAGTATGATAGTCTCAAATGGTAGAACCCCATCATCCTATCAATCAATGATGAATCCGTCAATATGACCTAGTAAGATGATCTATGAATGGCTATGGAATTTATTTAGGTAATTTCTTAATATCTTGGATGTCAAAGAAACAACCTACAATAATACATATTCTTTAACTGAGAGTGAGAGTGAATATAAAGCCATTACTAATTCTACAGTAGAACCACCATAGATCGACTCTTTGCTCATGAAACTTATTTGTTCATGTCCAATAAAGGCTGCTCTTTGGTGTTATAATATTGACACCATCTATCTCATCCAATCCTGTGTTTCATGCATGTACAAAATACATTAAACTGGAATATTACTTTATAAAGGAACAAATTGCTTTGGACAATCTTGAGGTTCAGATCATCTTTTCGATCAACCAAATAGGTGATATTTTCACTAAGTCGCTGTCCACAGCTCGATTCAAGTTCTTATGTGATAAGCTTCATATCATGAAGTGTCTAATGACTTGTGGGAAGTGTTAGCCAAGTAATTGTCTCAACAAATTATAATTATGTTAACTGGTTATATTATATTTATCCATTTGTTAGTTAGAAACTAATTCATATCTGTACGGCTTCTCCATAGTTATCCGTTTAATCCTTTATATAAACTCATTCATATTTATAGTTTATCTTTTGTTGTATCAAAAGCCTATAAATATACTGTACCGAAACATTAATTGAATATAGACGGAACCTTCACAGTCTCGTATCTCACTTTCAAATTATCTAATCATTGCAATTAACATGAATTAAGTTTTATTTGGTGAGATTTATTTTAAATTAATGCAAATAATGGAAACATCAATAATTAAATATGAATGCGACTTCATGATCGAATATGTTGTCAGTAGCTTATGGGCATCATGAATCCAAAGTCTATGGCCACTTATTTATATATGATCGTATGCCTACTAGTCAAGTTCGTGCAATGCAGATTTCCTTGTCCAAAAATCCAACTCTATACGTAATAGACACCATTGAAGCTACCATTGGTAAGCTATCTCTTCTTTCTATCTCTCAAAATTCCAACTTTATACGTAATAGACGCCATTGGTAAGTTATATCTTCTTTCTATCTCTCAAAAATACTACTTCTCTTTCCAATGAAATGGTTGCTTTTCTTTTACATTTCTTCAATGAACTTGTTTTATATAGTGTTAGTTCTTCCATTGCTTGACAATTTACATGCATTCCGTGTCATCTTTGGGAAGTCGAACACGATGATGCCAAGATCACAGTCAAGTTCCTGAAAGTTCAAATGATTAAGAAAAATAGAGAATTAGATAAGTTTAAGCTCATAATCTGTTTGCAGAAGTATCCAATTAATTAGTAGCCTTGATGATAACTGGGCTACGTCACTTTCCTAATAAATTGACAGATTTGGAGCCTTGAAGCACCTGTAAAATTCCACTTAACCATAAAGTTTATTTTCTAACACGCATTTTAACTTTTGGAAGCATTAGTTATTTTTCAACCTGGAAACATCAAGATAAGGAAGTGACGAGACAGATAGAAACTAGGGAATTAATAAAGATCCAAATTTAACAACAATTCAAATCCTCACAAATATTCGTTCTACATTAATTGATCACATAAGAGTCTAGAAAAATTTAGTAGTACGTTACGATCCAGTATGTCATTTATAATTATAATTACAGTAGTGACAATATTATTGTTAGACTCGTAGTTATTTATTCTTTTATATTTTTTTCGACAGGTTTGAAAATGAAAGTTTAGTAAAATTTTCACCACCATTAAATATGAAAACTTGGCTTAAACTTTTTTTACATGCTTATGATTTTCGTGGGAGAAAGAAAGATAAACATATCATATCTATGTAAATCCACCTTCATAAAGGAGATATCTAATTAATTAGAAAGAGAAGGTTAAGAATATCTACTGTAAACAAAAAGTTAATTACATGTGATGGCCCCTAATTAAAAATATATGAAAATTATAAATGGAAGAAAAATTATTGTATAAAATAGAAGGGCACGAAAGATGTTAAAGTAGCTAGAGAACTCCAAAATGCGCTCTGTACAACTACTCTGATACGTGCACAGTAGAACCACTTGAAGGTCGGCCAATGAACAAGAAGCACACAGGTATGGTCAATTTGAAAAGGTTGTGCAATTATGTAATATGGATTATCCTAATTTCTTTTAGCCAGTGTTATAAAGAATGTAGAGACAGGTAAAAAGTAGGGTTTCCAGACTACTGCTGCAGGTGGAGGTGGCATGCATATATACGAGGCTCAATCTTTCACTTGCATCACTACTTTGTATTGAAGAGCAACGTATACAAAATTTACATCTTATTTGGAAATGATTTATTAAATCTGATTTACACTATGGAATATATATATATAATAATAATAATAATCTGTAATGGAATATTTAAAATATTTTTTAAATCTTAATAATCCTTATCACTTGAATCTCCTAGAAAAAAATTCTACAAATACATATCAACTATTATCAATGTGAACAATCACACACGTATAGTTGCTTTTTTCTTATACTAATAGGTCTAGATGGTCGATGTTTCCAGGCTGCTTTTTTCAGAAATGAAAATGACCCAGATCAAGCTTAGCTTGTTAATGGTTCCAGTTCTGCGACTGCAAGTTTGAGCTAACGATTCTTTTTCGTTAAGTCTTTACACGTGCTGTAGTTATGGGTCAAGCATTGGAGGCGGGTGTCCCGCCATTAAAAGGACCTCGAACCAAAAGTAAAAGTTAGCCCTTTAAGATTCTTTACAAATGTATAAAAATTCTGGTCCAGTGTTGAAAACTCTGAGAGATAAAAGAAGACATTGTGCTGGTCCTTTACGTTTTGTCCTATTAGCCTCCATGAATTGCATGCACGTTCTTTATACCCATTCTTTTGCAATTATGCAAAACCCCCTGTCCAAAGAAATGACTAGTTATGGAAAATTGAGCAGTACAGGATTGTCGGTTTTTACTTCTTTTGTGTTCAGTCCCCCACCAAAATGGTGGTGAGAGTACTCTTTTATCATGTTGGTGTCTTTCACATGAGGCCTGATTAGCTTCAATCTCCCAAGTTTCAGCACTTAACTATACAAAGCAAAGATGGGAATCCTGCTCCCAACCGATTCCAGCTTTTAACAAAGGAAGTTGTATGGTCGTTGCAGTTTCGATCACAGAATAAATATGGCTCCATGTTCTTCCTCAAATATAAATATATGTGGCTCCATGTTATAAAATGTCTATGAGCATATCATGAGCTCTTTTGGCCATGACTTATGATTACAATTAGAGCATATTATACATTCTAATGTCGGCCTCATGCTCGCCATTTGTTGTGCACAACCAAATCAAAAGATTTAATAGCGTTCTTCCTTTTTCTTTTCTGAGCTGCCTTTTCTTACTTCAATGATGATTCTAGTGAGCTATTAGATTCCGTTTTCCCCAGAAACTTTGGCCTTAATTTGTACTCGTGATAATTCATCTGACACATGAACCAAGAAAAAAGAAATTAAACATCCTTAAAGTTTTTAGATTTTACACACCTCTCAAACGAGAAGAGATTCTCTGTCCAATATTATGGTGTCTTATTCTATTTTATGAATCTCAGCCATCCATTTATGCAGGCTTTGTGTTCATTCTGCATAAATAAGTGGCTGAGATTCATATGACAGAATAAAATACCATAATATTTATTATACAGAGATTTTAGACTCCTCTCAAAGTGATTCAGCGGCAGCCTCTTGAGGACTTGTAAGTACCTTCCTTTTTCAAGGCCTTTCGGCGAGGACATCCACTTTGACAAGTTTAATTTGGAGTGCAGCCATGTAGTTCAAAGCATAATCAAGAAGGGTAATAATCATGTCTTTTAGGGGATGTCCAATAATGCTCCAAATGCTTAAAATCTTAATTTTGAATTTAATCTCTTTAATTCAATTTATCACTTAATTTTAAATTATCGTTATATTAAACAATAATTTAAAATATATAATTTATATATTATTAAATGAATATAAAATTAAAATGAAACAATAATCACAAGTTGGCATAATGTCACTGTCTCTTTCAAGCAACCAAGCTCCCAGCATACCCATCTAGTCAAATAAGTCCAGCAATCTGTATGGGAACGTTCCCGCAGACAATCCACTATATGTCACTTATCCAAACATGTGGTGAAATTGGTTTATTCTTACTTTTCCTTCACGAGTTACTGGAAAGCTAAGCCTGCTTTCTGTCTTACCTTGAAGTTCGCTACAGTGAATGATTAGGTTTCTTTAGTCAATTTACTGTCATTCTCTAAATTTCCCCCACACAAACTATTAAAATCCATAGAAAAGGTAAATCAGACGTCACTTAAAAGCGATAGCCTATAGATCAACTTTAATTAAGAGTGTTTACTTTATCCTTTTTAATCAAAGAAACAATCAAACATCACTTTTTTATATAATAAAAAAATGCTTTGTATATTACTCTTTTAAGTTATGTATTAAATTGATTGTTTAATATTGATAAGAAATTAATATCGCATTAGTGTCTCTTATTAAAGACATAAAGCTGCGTTAAAAAAAATTCTATCCAATGTGGTACAAATCATTTCGGATTACAATTCATCAATGTCCTAAAAATATGATTGAAAATTAAATCGGTAAAATTAAAAGTTTAAAGTTTAAAAGTTTAGTCAGTATTAGACTATCATTAAATTGATATATAGAATAAATTTTTAATTTTTAAAATAAAATTAAAAAAGGAAACTATTTTTACATCAAAGAATTTAAATTTTAATGTTAAAAATAATAAATAAAAATCAAATAGTTTATAAAAATCGATTAATTTACGAAAACTATTTGATTAATTAATGAATAATAATAGTTATTAAAATAAACTAAGCCAAAAAATTGATGGATTAAATTTTTATAATTGAAATTACTCAACTAATTTCAAATTTTTAATCATTGTAATTTATCACATACTACGGTTTTCTCTTCTTATCATATGTTCTTATCATATGTTGTAGTGAGACCACTAAGATGTGATTATCTGATTAGCCTAGCCATGAGCCATGTCCCTCAAGCTTAGTCTAGCCTAGCCTAGTCTTAGCCGAGCCATGCACGTGGATCCTCGTCAGCACTTTCCAAAACTATTGGCTCCTCGCACGCTCATTAAACTGGGAGAGGCCACGTGTCTTGCGTGGAACCCATGTCATTTGTTTGCTTCGTGACTAAGCTAATTAAACCAATCTTTCGCGTGGGGCACCTGCTTATGTCACCTCATGCCCCTTTTAAAAGCTGAGTTAACACTTAAGCCCACCACTGAAAAAGCCAATCCCTGTACAAATACGGTCTAATCACAAAAAGAAATACGAGTATTGACAAAACTACCCTCATGTGGGTCCCACCAATGTACCTAGAATTTGCCCATAAATACGGAACTCCGACGCTACGTTTCTTCCCTTTCTTCCTCCTCCTTCCCTTAGTTTCTAATTAAGCATTTCTATGGTCATGCTGTCCAACACTCCGGCCATCTTCTCCGCCGTTCCGGTGCCGGAAAACCCTTTTTCCTCATTTGAAAATGGGTTCACACCGTGGGACTCCTGTGAACTCTTTTCAAGTGTTACTGATCATTCACCAACTAAACCTGTTGATTCCAACTTGGGCTCCGATGAACCGAACCTGTCCGATCAATACCCTGCCAACTCGAACTCTTGCTCCGATGATCCGAGCCGGGCTGTTTCCGATATAGACGAGCGGAAGCGGAGGCGTATGATCTCGAACCGGGAATCGGCTAGGCGTTCACGGATGAGAAAACAGAGGCACTTAGAAAACCTAAGGAACCAGGTGCACCGGCTAAGGATGGAGAACCGAGAACTTACGAACAAGTTGCGTTACTTTCTGCACCACTGCCACAGTGTACAGACAGAAAACGATCGGCTCCAGTCTGAACACAGTGTGCTCCGACGAAGGCTGTTGAACATACGCCAAGTTTTGATGTTCCGGCAACTGCAGCAACAATTCACGTCTGCATGGCCATGCAATATTATTACGACCGAACCAACTCCATCTTTAATCACTTCATAAACTTTGATCTACATAAATAAAAGATCAATCTCATTAAAGTTTAAAAAAACAGGAACTAAGAGCAACATATCTCTCTCTTTCTGTCTCTAGAGTCTGTGTAAATTAATGTCAAAAGGCTGCAAAAGCAAGGAGTGTCATAGATTTATGATGGGGTTCTGAAGATTTTGGAAAAGTGTGCTTTAGAAACTCGGAAGGTTCTTGTGAAACCGGCAGCATATGTTATTGTAAAAAGCTTAGTCGTTTAACTAGTGTTAAAGCAACTTGTGTTGTGCTGATCTTGTCTTCGTGTCCAAATCCATGTCTTACATTTAGATGTTTGAAAGTAGTAGAGACGAATAGTACTCAAATTAAATGTGGTCCCTGTATAGTGGTACCCGCTATTGAATCACTAAACCCTACTACAAAAAATGTTGCCGCCCAACTAACTTCCAATTTTTCTCTTTCAGATTTTAAACACTCGATGGGCATGTTTATATATTTTAAGCATTCCAAGTTCTTTTCTTTTTCTTTTTTGTTGGACCAAAACAAAACCCTCTCAGTTGAAGTTTGAACGATTGGCGGAACGAGGAAATTATATATTAACATATTTGTTACATTGAAAGATGTGTTAAACTAGAGTCAATTGAGTTGAACCAAATTTAGTGTAATAAAAATAAACTAACACAATGAAAGGATCATATATTTTTTTATTGAGTTGAAAATTTATATATATATATATATTTTTTTTTTTTATTTCTGGCTGGTTTTTTAATCTTGTCCTTTCTGAAATTGGCCAAATGGAAGGTTGAGATCAATCTTCGTTTGATTGATCGGTTCGATCCAAATATACATATATGATGTTAACAAAACATGATAAGGAAATATTGTCATTACATTACCATTGTTTTCCACATGACTTTCAACCCATTTCAGGTGTTGGGATATTGATATTTCCATTCATTCATTAACCTTTTTGTTCTGTGTCTATTCCCCAATGACTTCCCTCTTTCTGGACCTTATAATATACCAATGGATATAGCACTAAGAACCACTTTAATATCAATGGATAACCATCTTTAGAAATTCCAACTTATGTATATGTGTGTTATGGATATTGATTACTGCTTTGGGGTGTTGCGATTTCACCTTCCTCGTATGAATAAGATCAAGTAAAATGTGCATAAAACATGAAAATGTTGTGATATATCAATTCACTATCATTGTTATCGAGAAATTGTATAGGTAGGATCAAAGCACTGCATCAACACAATAACACAATTTTAGTCTTCATCCTACAAAAGTCAGGACAAGGTAAAGTCTATCAAATGTGAAATCAAATTACTTAATCAACTTTAATATAACTATAAATTGTCATATAGAATTGACTCACTTACGTCAAATAATTCATAAAATTCTAATGAGTAACTATTTTATTTTATTTTTTATAATTAAAAAAGATAGTAATTTATATTGACAAGGGTCAGCGGAATAAATCCTTATTTTATATTGGTAATACAATTTATACTTTATTTAATTAATTGCCAAATGCCAACTTTCCATTCAAAGAATATAGAACCTAAAGCCTACTAAATTCTAAAATTGAAATGTTGGACAAGGATCTATCACAAGTAGCATAATAATATCTTCGGTTTATATATATTCCTAAGGTATGCTCCACACTTTTTCTTTACCAAACTTTATAAAGTTTAATTTTGATGATGAAGAGCGCTATTGCTTTAATATTATATAGTTGTTCATTAACTAGTGCTCTAGATTTGGTGTGTATTCAGCAAGAAGTTGTTATCCAGGACATAATCCAATCACCACATAACAAAAAGGCACCAAAAAAAAAAAAAAAGGGTTGCCTTCGTCACTCACCAATTTTGATCTTCAAACATGTAAACAAGCATAGAAAAATTTAGAGTTCTCAATTGCTTTTGTCTTGTGTCGTGACGGTAGTCATCAATTTGTAGTTTGCAACTGAGAGAACATAAAACAAAATTAAGGTGCCTATGGATATTCCTCTCCTTTAAAGTAGTTTAATCAAATGTAACCATCAATATCTCTTACACCTCCAATTAAAACCCTTAAATGTCAACATCCCATTTGCTACTTGTAAACTTGCAAAGCTATTATCAAAAAGCTTAGTCTTTCTCACTTAGCTTTTTAATTATGACAGTAATTAATGATGTTAATAGTGACTGTATTAGGTTGTGAATGTGTCCTCACCTCGTCCCTTCTTTTCTTAACTAGTAAGTTAATTAACCCAAAACCTGGTTATGGGAACAAACTATGTATAAACCCAGTAGCAAAGATAGAAAGGTCCAAGTAAATATAAAACTAAAAGTGATAGCCTCTCATATCCATAGCAATGTAATAAGTTGAGATCGTAATTAGTACAGTGATTAAACTCCAATTCGGCCTTATATACCTTGGTACTAGTGTTAAATTAACTTCTTTATTCGAAAGAAGAGTGTTTCTAATTTATAATATCAGCCGGTTTAAAACTTCGATCATTCTCCTCTGTTTATCAGTCACATGTCAGGTTTATTTTGCTTGCCATCATGAACCCCTTTCATCAAAATTGTCCAAGAACTTCATTGATCGAATTTATCATTGATACTTCCTTTCCTTTCTCTATTTATCATTATTCATAATTTTCTGATTTACCGCATATTGATAAGAATATTTTTGTGTTAACGATAACTAAAGAGACTTGATGTAATATGGAAATTTGAAAATGGTGAAAACGTTATAAAAAGAACATCATTTTAGGACTCTCCTTAAAGCTAGGAAGAGGTTGGTGTTAGAAAATCGACACTTAATATTATCAATGTACATAGAAAAAAAATTAAAATTTTTTATGATTTCTCCTAACCGAAAACTATTTTAATTTAATGACATAATTTTTCTATAAACATAATAAAATATGAATAATAAATTATAAATTATAAATTATAAATTTTGACTTTTGACTTTTGACTTTTGACTCTTTTTCACCGTTTCTTACCAATTTAAAAATGATATAGTTGAACAATATCCACGTAAACAAATTGAGAGAATCTTGTAAGTAATCTAGAGAGGGAATATGTCAAGACTGCTAACTTTTGTAGAGTTCATCCATATTTATAATAGAGTTAGAATTTTCAATAATTTAATTCAAAATATAATTTTAATTCTAATTTAACTTAATTAAAAATACAATTTACTCTAATTAAATACAAAAGGTTTCAACAATACATAATATCTAATATCGATGCACATCTTTTAAATATTTAATATTAGAATTTAAAGTGTCTTAAATTTTACATTCAAATTTAACTTGATTAAACTATTTTTGTTTCTCCAATCGTTGACCTATAAACGTTTGAATGTGTTGAAAATAAATATAAATTATAATTCTAAATTACACTTAAGTTTTTATCTTATTACTTTCATATGCATCTAACATTGTACTATATAACCAATCAAATAATAGGAATATGAAGGTAATTTTAACCTACCTTTAATTTAGTACATGATTTTTTATAATTTAATCATTTCATCATATAATATTACAATCAAACATGACATATGGAATTAAGTTTATACTGTTTAAATCAAATTATATTAGTTTTCTGTCATTAGCAGTTGATTCATTTAAAAATATTTGAGAGCTATTTTTTAACTATATATCTTTTCGCTTATAAGATAAAGATGTTTCAAATCGATACTAATTGAGAATAGTAGAATATTCTCATTAATTACTGAAGAGTAACAGATCATATATTGATCACTTAATTATCTCCACATATTTCATGTTATATCTAAATACCACTCGAGTTACTCTGGATTAAAAAAAGTTCTAAATAGTATGAAAATATAACGATATCTGTATAATGTATTTTAGAAGTTTTAAGTCAAATGATTATTTATACAATTATTATAATGAGTATTTTTATAAACACACGAGTAATATTATTTATGTAATTCTCTTATCAAATTAACTTAGTAAACATATTCTTTTAACTAACACTCACATGTTTATTTAGATGTTTATATACTGTAATTTACGATCACTACAAGAAAAATAGAGTTTAGCGACGAAAATTACCAACGGACTTTGTACATATTCCGTTGGTAAGCTTAATTAGCGACGGAATTTACCGACAGATAACGGCGTCGAAGAAACGGCTGTCGGTAAATTTACCGACGGAAATTTGTTTCCGTTGGTAAATTTACCGACGATTATTCTGTTCGGTC
>JAOQMQ010000194.1:23339248-23361519 GCA_027563845.1 Erythroxylum subrotundum
TATTAAATAGTTATCGAACTAAAAATATTTTATTTTTCAAAAAAGTTAAAATTTAAGTAATTAAATTAAATTAATTATAATTATTATATTAATAATTAATTTTAAATTAATTAAATAATATATATTTAATTGACTTTAAATCTTATTATAAAAAAGAAATAAAAAACAAAAACTAATTTTTGTGATTTATATAATTTATAAAAACTGAAAGAAACTAAACCCATATAAATAAAAAATTTAAGCAAATAAGTTTTGTTAATTTAAAAATAAAAACAATAAGCCCCTGGGACTAGAAAAACACTTAAAACTCTTAGGCTATGTTTAGTTAGGATTTTATTAATAGAATAAAATGTAATATAATATTATTTCATCGTTTGAGAGGAAAATTTATAATAAAATTAAATGGAACGAGATGAAAGATGAAAGTTCATATTACATCTCATTCCATACTAAACAGTAAAATGAAAAACTTCTTATTTAAGAGGTTTATGATGGAACGTAAAATGATAAATAACTTTATACTATATTAGATTATAAACTCTCCATCTAAATAATATTTCACTATATTATATTACGAATCTTTCCATCTCTTTTAAACAAAAATTTTCTAATATCACATTTATTTATATTTCATTCCATTATAAAATATTTCATTTTATTAAAAATTTTGGCGAGCAATAAATTTCCGTTTGACAATGAATGGTATGTTGGTTGTGCGGGCAATAAATTTCCGTCGACAAAGAATGGTACGTTGGTTGGCTGCCCGCATTAGTTGGAAGAAAAAAAAGCCTATTGTAGTAATATCCTAGGCTGCAAAACGTTGGGAGGTGGGCCAATTCTTGAATGACAATGAATTGTAGGTTACAGACAGCTATGAAACTAATGTGTGGGGTACCCAATTTTGTCCACCTAATTGAATGGGTTGATTCTTTTCATTAATCTTAGACTTTATCTTAAACCTTCAAATTTTATTAACGGAATAAGGAAACTGAACGTAAATCCAATATATTTGACCAACTAGAGAAGAATAACTGATCATTCCAAAGCTTGTGAAACTTGATATCTTTTACAAATCTTCTTATCTAAGTTTAATAAGGAAATTGATATCTTTTACATGCTCGATTCAAAGAAATGGATTTTTTTCAATTTTCTAAATTTGAATTGCATTTGGAAAACCTCTAAAAGAAGTTTTTCCATATTTTAACTTGTTTCTTATTTGGAAAAATATATCAGTTACCATATTAAGTATGAAACTTTCTATTTTTAACTATTTTTAAATGTTTTACATGATAATAGGTTATTGCAACATAATTATATTTTCAGAAAGAGAATCGAGTTTAGGTTCAAGAATAATGAATGTAAAATTTTCAGTTTAAGATTCTAAGGAAAAAGAAAATGATAAAGAGATTGGGAAGAAATCTAGAAAGATAAAACTTTTGTTAGAAAAATAGCAATGAAAGTCAAACTGATGAATACGATTCTAATACACAGGAAGAAGGATACTCTTAACAGATGTAGTTCATAGGATAGCAGTAGAAGCAACAGACACGAGTAAATTCACGGGACTAGGAGATAATAACCTATTAACCTATTAACAGGTGTAGTTCATAGGATAGCAGTAGAAGCAACAGACACGAGAGTAAATTCACGGGACTAGGAGATAATAACCTATTAACCTATTAACAGATGTAGTTCATAGGATAGCAGTAGAAGCAACAGACACGAGAGTAAGTTCACAGGCCTAGGCGATAAAAACCTATTAACCTACTATTGTGTCCAAACAACCAGCCATGCATGTCTCACAGCTTAGAACTGATGGCATCTACCAATCTGGGGTTAAAAATACTGTAGCCTCCATCAACCATCAGATTTATCCCACTCACGTAATATGCTTCATCGCTAGCCAAAAAAATGCTGCTTTTGCTATGCCATCTACCCTCAGAGTCTGTCCACTCAGAGTACCTAGCTCACTCAACATTGCTTCCACAAACTCTCTATTAGCTTCACTGCCAACGTTAGACATGCCTGTCACCAGAGCATACGGGGATATACAATTCACTCTTATCCCATATTTTCCAAGCTCGGGTGTAAGGTTCTTGGCTAGACCACAAACTCCCGACTTGGATGCTGCATAAGCATGACCTGAAAGCCCAGCAATTGATGTGCAAGCACTGGAAGTGAAGAGTATGCAACCTTTGCGCTGTTGCACCATAACTCTAGTTGCATGTTTGGCTCCTAAGAAAGCACCCACTAAGTTAACTGAAAGAAGGCGGTCTAGGTCTGATTTCTCAGTCTCTACAACGCTTACTGGCAGTCCCTGTCCGTCGATGATACCTGCATTGTTGAACATTATGTCGAGCCTTCCGTATTTGGCTACGGTGGTATCCACAAGATTGATGACATCGTCTTCCTTAGAGACGTCGCAATGGATGTAACATGCCTTTCCACCTAGCTTGGTTGCGAGGGCTTGTCCTAGGTCATCTTGGATGTCTGCAATCACGACCTTGGCTCCATTTTCATGGAAAAGCTCTGCTGTACATGCTCCAATCCCACTAGCACCTCCTGTTATGATTGCCACCTTACCTTCTAACCTGAAAATTGAGTGTCGTCAAGTTGGTGTAGAGGGAGCTAGGAAGCTGAGATTTTACGTAGAAAAATATTCAACTAGCAACTAGCATTAAGTTGAAAGTATAGGAACAAATGAAATTTAGGAAAATCACAAACAAACTCAAAAACGACTAAACTTGGTAAGACATCTATAAGAAGGGGAAATTTTGGGGAACTTGGAGGCTGATGAACTTGGTGGGAAGTTAAATACGAGTATATTTGCTCCTGCCTTTTCTCCGAGATTAATCGAAGATGATCCCCACAAGTTTGCTGATCGTAAGACCCGATGTTTGTTCTCAAAACAATTGGTAGGCTCCGTAACATATTCATAATATTGAATCGTAAAATCAAAAACCTCTAGGCTAGTTAAACGCAGTTCTATTTACAAAATGTAATACGGACAATATTGAGTGCTTGATTGAATAATACCTTTTATGAGGCCCTGCAACACTAGTCATTTCTAACGCAATCAGAAGAGAACAACATGAAATATTATAAACCGCCTAAGTTGGCTCACTCGTGGTTTTGTGGTTTTCTTATAGTGGCTACTTCAGCAATTTATAGCGGGAAGAAGACGTACGGAAACTCAGTCAGGCGAATTTCCAACAAAACAGATGATAATTTCCATTGTATTAAAAATTGAATACGCTATGAAAAATTGTTCATCTAGTGATTTGCGCATTTAGTTTTGGTTACGGTGCACAAATTTTAAACATCTATCTGGAGTTGTCAAGCAATAATTTAAACGGTAACACTTAACTTTTATTCAAGGATAGAAATAGATTTGAACTTTCAACATGGTAGAAATGAAGTTGGTAATGTTAAAACTCAGTGAAATTCTTATGAAACAATGAATTTTTGTAAATCAAGACAAAATGAACTATAAGAATTAATTAACAGCATTAATATTGTGATGTGTACTGATTGACTCATCAAATGGCTATTGGCTACCTAAGTAGAAATTACGTTGCTGATATTTAAAATTCAACCAACCAATGGGCCACCCTGGCTAGTTGTTATCGTAGTCTAGTTAACAATCAAGAAAAGGAGAAACATGATATGGTTGCCATGTGTCATACGGACACAGAGGATCTTGACTTTTCATATAGACAATGAGTTGATTGTCATTCATTCGGATTCTTCCCCCACCCGGCTTGAAGTGCCCCACGTCGTGAGTGAGTTCGATTCCAAGAATGTTAACGGGAGTCGCTTATAGGTTACTTCACCAGAGTTGGCAACTAGAGCGTAGAAGAATAAGTAAGGTTCGAAGTACTTCCCCCATAAGTTATAGCTTTTGAGATCAGTGGTATCAGAGTTATCTTTCGTTTCTTGACTGGCGGTAACATTGCCTCTTAATAAGAGTGCGTAGGGAGAGAGCCCATAAGTAATGGAAACACTACCCAATAACCCTATTCATTTGACTTCAACTTTGTCTATGCCTAGTTTACCTTCTAGTGTAAAGCGTGTGTTATCTAATCATATAGAAAATCTTGTAAAAATTACCCATATTACTGTAGAAAATCATATTTGTGTGTCTTCTTTACCTTTATTAAGTCCGTATAGTATTTATTTTCGTGATCATTTTTAGACAAGAAGTATTCGTACTATTTTGTCTACTTCTAGACTAAAAGTAAAAGAAATCATCTAAAGTTACAGATTGGAACAGTGTGACATCAGATCTACAACTGCAGAACAATATGTAAAGCTTGAAATCTCCAAGGAGCTGATCTCTCTGTAGATCTGGAGGGAGCACAATCATACATATCTTCATGTTGGAGCTATACGCCTTATTCTTACATTTTATGGAAGAAAGGGAATACCTGCTGTAGTAAGGATATCTCTTCTAGACACTGCCTATACAACGTACTAGAATGTTTTGATTGGCACCTTGCTGACAACGCTCAATAATGGAAGTGTCATTTTAACATTAACACCTGATTTCAACATTAGGTTGGATGATCTCACTTTGTTTGAACTTCTGCAAGTTCAGATCCAGATCACTGGAGCAGATCAAGATCTTACAGCCATCATGGCTACTTTACATCACTAGATGATCTATCATTTACAAAATCATGTTTTGGACCTTAACTTTCCAAATTCTACTTTGGATGCCCTTTACATAGTTACTGATTGTTCCAATGATCAAATTACTATCATCTAGATCCCGAAGCAACTACTAACACAAGAGCTTGAAAAGTTGATGTCTACTGAATGGATCACTAATTACCAAAAGGTATTCCACGCGCCTCATCGACACTCTTTTCACATCACAACTCCTCCGATGATGAAGATATTAAAAGATGGAACAGTGAAGTCCATCTATGCAAAGCCCAACGAAGATCCATCTGGACTTTCTACATCCAAGGCTATATTTATTATCCAGCCCATATTTTCACATACGGAATGTAAATCTTGTCCTCCTATCCATTAGTTCAAATCTAATATGGAGATCTAGATTATGTTAGTCAGTGGACATTTTGTCGGCCTAGCTATACGCAAACCTGACTGTGAAGTATCTCTCAATCTTGAGTTAAATAGTGATGATGATGATGAACGATATGTCAGAAGGAGAAGCAAGAAGAAAAAGCCAAAACCTCACTGTATGCATTCTCAACAGTATCATCCACGCAAGGATGATCGAGATCTAAATGATTCTAGCAAATCTAATGATCTACAAACAGAAAGATTCAGACTCAGATCTCGTCGAGAGATACTAAAATCTTCTACCTGTCAATCTAAGCCAGCAGTTTCTATTATGAATCCTACTCCTATACCTTGCATGATGGTTAAGCCATATAAGGAAGACTTTCCTTCTTTATACGAGAGTACTGATGAAACAACTAGGGTTGTCTATAACCCTTATATTCGAGCCACAAGAATCACTTCACAAGGAACACTTGTATCAAAACCTTCTGATGAAATTCTTAAATGGCAAACATCAAATACAGTAGCAAAGAATAAAGTTCTTAGAAGAATTGATTCTAAGCTGGATGGAATCTGTCAATAGACTCATGCTACGCAATATAACTTCGACGCCGTCTCTAAACAGATCTAACAAATGTATCAGTCTTACAAAGCTCAGATTCAGCAACTTGATGCTGATTTTCGACATTACATCGCTACATATTATATTGGACCTGACTTCGACGCCAAAGTTACCAGAAGATACAAGGAATTGTGCAACAAATGGAAGTTGATATGCAATCTGCATAGTTAAGGACAACATATGGCTCATCCTCTTCGTTATTTCCAAATATTCAGCCAACTTACCTGTCTCTTATATATCAGACGTATCCAGAAGAAGCTGACTATTCAAAGGTCTTCAAGTTCAACTATCCTTTGATTAGACAATATATTCATCCTCAGAAAGCTCAAGAAAAACCCAAAAAGTAAAGCCAAAGCCAAAACCTGATCGAATTCCTAAGCAACAAGTTTCTGAGACATCAAGGGTTCCTAAGTCATCACCTTCACACACTAAATCTGAACCAGTTATTCAGTGGAGTAAACCATTATAGATCCATACACCTCCTACTTCTCTACCAAAAGTTCAACTTGCTACCTCATCTACTAGGAAGGGCAAAGCGCCTCAGACAGAGTTCATAGCAACTCTTACATCTACACTTGCTGCGGAAGATTCTTTTTGCTCAATCAGATAATACATAAGCATATTCTGAAGCCACCATCCCAACATCTGAAGTTTTTGCAACAATCTCTCAGTTATCATCTAAACAGATCTCTGAACCATCTTCTGATTACTCAGCACAACTGTTGATCTATAAGAATTATCTCAAGTTCTGATGACTACGCCTGAACCTATTGAAATTGAACTAGAAATAAGTGAAGCAGAATCCACAGGTACTGAACCTTTTAGACCTGAACTAGCACCACAAATAACAGCAGCTCAACCAGCTGCAAGGCTCAAACCAAGCATACTTCAGGTCCTTGTTTCACTTTTGACGATCTACCCCTAAGAAAATGGAGAGATCGATTACATGAATTTGGTGCTTAGATAGATCTACAAATGACTCGACCGAATAATCCTTTAACGAATATTTTGTTTGAGTTACATCTTGTTTTACGGGTACTTTGCGAGAATGGTGGCAAAGTATTAATGACTATCAAAGACTTTAGTATATCCAAGTCATTACAGCCGGAGCTCTTTTCGGAATAACTCATAAGGAATTCATTGGTGACTTTCAACTTATTGATAAGTAAATTCGCCAGGAATATTTTTCAATGAAATGTTGTTCACTTGACAAGCGTGATATCCATAGGCATTACCAATGGATGACAGAAAGGTACTACCTTCTTAATGGTTGGAATGATGTTAATCTTCGATATACTTTTATCTCATCCCTTCCAGATCAACTGCAACCGGAATTACAAAGGACCATTGTTTCTTTACAACAAATTATGGCTAATGTATCTCTTGGAGAAATCTACCAGCTTGGTTTTGCCAATATGCCATATTCAAGAACATCATTAAGGGTGTTCCAGTTCTCAAACAGGCTTGCAAAAAGCCTTATCTTCAAATCAAGTCCAAAGAACAAAAGACTTATGATTTTCATAATAAGAAGAAAGATCATCTTCGATAAGTATATCATAGAAGAAAGTTCCGCAGACAAATGGAAGACTACAAGCCTTTCAGAAAAACATATGTGAGCAAGAATGGAAAAAAGAGAAGAATGGTTTGATTCTTCAAAAAGTCCTAACATTATAAGAAAGTTGATCGATGTTTTCTCTGTAGACAACTAGGACACTTTGCACGTACTTGTCCTCACAAAATTAAAAAAGATGTCAAGTTATTGAAGCAGATGCAATCAATTTTGCCTATTCATTGTTCCAACAACTTTTAAGATCTAATTGAAGAATAATCTCATAAAGATGAGGATATAAAGTTTGTTGTTTCTGTCATGACCTCTGAAGATGAAGAATACTCTAACTCCTCTACTTCTCTATAGGATGATTCACTATACATGCTACAGCAGACCTGTATGAAGTTAGATCGTACTCTAGTTCAACGACCATACGCCTAGATCCAACTCTTCAGACAAGATAAATATGATTGACCCATCAAAGCTATTAGGTTTATGGATATTGGATCCAGTTGTACGATCATGAAGCCCAACATCTTATCCTCTGAAGCATGGACCTCATATGATGAATATTTTACTGATGCTGATGGTAACTCTTTCAAGATTGGGCTAATCACTGAAAGAAGAATCGGGATTCGATTCTTTCCACAGTGTACAGTTTTAGACTAAAGTGCTTGGAAGTAATTTACCAGGCCCAGACATTCTCATTGGCATGGATGTATACAGTAAAGCCTCATATTTGCAAATCCTACCCACAGGCATCAGATATTGATCACTTTTCAATCCCTACACTGAAATAAAGAATGTGTTTGAACTAACCTAATTTCCTGCAATATATACTTCACTGTGAGATAAACTGTTGGAATATTGTCCTGAATCTCATGCACAGTTTTCTCACCCGTATCCTCTGTGAAAAAATGCTGACTTTTTCATAAATGTACCTTTTAAAAACAATGAGGATATAAATCCCATGAAAGCCACACATCCAGGAATAAACCCAGATGATCTCAAGCTTGCACAAGATGAGTGTTCAATCCTTCTAAAGCAAGGACTTATTGAGCCCACAAAGTCGAATTGGGCTTCTCAGACGTTCTATATCAATAAAGGTTCAGAGCAAAAATGTGAAAAAAAAAGAGATTAGTAATTGACTACAAGCTTCTGAATGCATTCCTACAAGATGACAAGTTTCCTCTTCCAAAGTTCAATACTCACGTACTATTTCTAAAAGAAGCTATTATCTTCTCAAAGTTTGATCTTAAAGTAGGATTTTGGCAACTGGGTGTTCACCCAACTGAAAGATACAAGACTGCATTCTGCATTCACAATGCACAGTACCAATGGACTGTTATGCCATTTGGGCTTAAAGTCACCCTATCACTGTTTTAGAAAACAATGACCAAGATCTATGAGCCTATCCTCTATAGCACAATCATTTACATTGATGACATTCTCCTATTCTCAAAGACCCATGAGGAACATCAGGCCCTACTACATTAATTCTTGAATCTTACTAAATAGCATCACATTATGCTTTCAACCTCGAAAAGCTTCATTGGCACAAAAGAAATTGAATTTCTTGGTATGCAATTCAAAGATGGATTCTACCAACCTAGTCCACATATTTCACAAAAGCTGTTACACTTTCCTGATGAACATCCCACTGTGAAACAGATACAACAATTCCTCGAGATTGTTAACTATATCCGTGAGTTTATACCATACATGGCAGCTTATACTTCATATTTATCTAATCTACTAAGACATAATCCACCTTAGCCTCCTGATAGATAAAATTCACCTTGGCCTATTGATATTTTCCCTTACTTTTTTCATTAAAAATATCCTCTTCAACTAAGTATCGCTACAATTCTTTCATCTTTTAAAATTTTAAGTTCTCAAGCTTGTATGTCTAGTCAACCTCTCTTTGCCTTCACAAAGAAATATTTTCCTCCTATTACTAGTACACCAACTAGTGTTTCTAAAGTTGAATCACTTGCTCGTATGAGTTTGCTTTATTATCTGCATCAGTTTCTTAGTGAACATAACTCTCTTGGGAGTCCCACAATATTCAACCTTAAAGCACCTTACCTTAATGTGAGTTTCTCCATGATCCTCTTTCTGAAAACACATTATGGTATCTTCAGGCACTCTCTGCCCTTTATGCTTATGTTGTTACTATATCTCCTCTTTAGCTTTATCAACATCTCTATGACATAAACAATGGAAGTTCTTTGTTATGGATAGGAGCCCCCCAAAAGGCCTTGTGAAGGGAAGAAGCACCGAACTACTTATACTACCACCACGCTTTACTTGCGCAACTCTGACGCAGCGGTACCAATTGTTTCATTCCCAAATTGTTTTTCTGGGATTCAAACTAGCAACATGGGACAACCCAAGCTGAAACCTAGTGGCTCTAATACCACTGAGCCCCCCAAAAGACCTTGTGAAGGAAAGAAGCACCGAACTTCTTATACTACCGCCACGCTCCACTTATTTCTGGTTCAACTTCAATAGGTTTAAGCATAGCCATCAGAACTTGATATAATTATGATAAATCAGCTAGCTGTGCTGAGCAATCAGAAGACAGTTCAGAGATCTATTCAGATGATGACTAACAGATTGTTGAAGAAACTTCAAATGTTGGGACAGAGGCTTTAAAATATGCTTCAGTATTATCTGATTGAGCAAATGAATCTTTTGCAGCAAGTGTAGATGCAAGAGTTGTTATGAACTATGTTTGAGGCACTTTGTCCTTCCCAGTAGATGAAGTGGAAGGTTGAACTTTTGGTAGAGAAGTTGGAGGTGTATGGATCTGTAACGGTTTACTCCACTGATTAACTGGTTCTTTTGTGTATGAAGGTGATGGCTCAAGAACCCTTGATGTCTTAGAAACTCGTTGCTCAAGAATTTGGTCAGGATTTGGCTTTGACTTTGACCTTTTAGGTTTTTCTTGAGCTTTCTGAGGATGAATATACTGTCTAATCAACGGATAGTTGAACTTGAAGACCTTTGAATAGTTAACTTCTTCTAGATACGTCTGATACATAGGAGACGGTTATGTTGGCTGAATATTTGGAAATAACGAAGAGGATGAGCCATATATTATCATTGACTGTGCAGATTGAATATCAGCTTCCATTTGTTGCACAATTCCTTGTATCTTCTAGATTTCTCTAACTTTGGCATCAAAGTTATGTCCAATATAATGTGTAGCGATGTAATGTAAAAGATCAACATCAAGTTGCTGAATCTGAGCTTTGTAAGACTGATACATTTGTTGGATCTGCTTAGAGACAATGTTGACATTAAGTTGCGTCGCATGAGTCTGTTGACCGATTCCATCCAGCTTAGAATCAATTCTTCTAAATAATTTATTCTATGCTACTGCATTTGATGTTTGCCAGTTAAGAACTTCATCAGAAGGATTTGATACAAGTTTTCCTTGTGAAGTGATTCTTGTAGCTTGAATATATGGGCGAGAGATAACCCTAGTTGTTTCAACAGTACTCCTGTATAAAGAAGGAAAATCTTCCTTATATGGCTTAACTATCATGCAAGGCATAGCAATAGGAGTCATAACAGGAACTGTTGGCTTAGAATGACAGGTAGAAGATTTCAGCATCTCACGAAGAGATCTGGGTCTGAATCTTTCTATTTGTAGACTAATAGATTTGTTGGAATCATCCAGATCTGGATCATCCTTGTGTGGATGATACTGTTGAGAATGCATACAGTGAGGTTTTGGCTTTTTCTTCTTCCTTCTCCTTCTAGCATATCGTTCATCATCATCATCACTATCTGACTCAGGATTAAGACAGACTTCACAGTCGGATTTGCATATAGATGGGTCGACAAAATGTCTATGATAATAACTGACATAAACTGGATCTTCATTAGATTTGAAATAATGGATAGGAAGACCAGATTTACCTTCCGTATGTGAAAACACGGGCTGGATTAGAAATATAGCCCCAGATGTAAAAGGTCCAGATGGATCTTCGTTGAGCTTTGCAAAAATGGGCTTCACCGTTCTATCTTTCGTGTCTTAACCGGCGGTAATATTGTCTCTTGATAAGAGTGAGTAGGGAGAGAGCCCATAAGTAATGGAAACACTACCCAATGACCCTGTCCATTTTTCTTTAACTTTGTCTATGTCTAGTTTACTTTCTAGTGTAAAGCGTGTGTTATCTAATCGTATAGAAAATCTTGTAGAAATTACCCATGTTCTTGTAGAAAATTGCGTTTGTGAGTCTTCTTTACCTTTGTTAAGTTTGTACAGTATTTATACTCGTGATCGTTATTGGATAAGAAGTATTCATACTATTTTTTCTACCACTAAACTAAATGTAAAAGAAATCATCCAGAGTTCTAGATTGGAACAATGTGGCCTCAGATCTACAACTATAGGACAATACGTAAAGCTTGAAATCTCCAAGGAGCTGATCTCTCTATAGAGGGAGCACAATTATACACGTCTTCATGTTGGAGCTATACGCCTTGTTCTTACACTTCATGGAAGAAGGGGAATATCTGCTAGAGCCAGGATATCTCTTCTAGACACTGCCTATACAACATACCAGAATACTTTGATTGGTACCTTGCTGACAACGCTCAATAATGGAAGTGTCATTATGACGATAACACCTGATTTCAACATCAGGTTGGATGATCCCACTTTGGCTGAACGTATCCAAGTTTAGATCCAAATCACTGGAGCAGATCAAGATCCTATAGCCATCATGACTACTTTACATCAGCAAAGTTCCAGATTGGAACAGTGTGGCCTCAAATCTACAACTGTAAGACAATACGTAAACTTGAAATTCCCAATGAGTTGATCTCTCTCTGGAGGGAGCACAATCATACACATCTTTATGTTGGAGCTATACGCCTTGTTCTTACACTTCATGGAAGAAAGGGAATACTTGATGCAGCCAGGATATCTCTTCCAGACACTATCTATATAACATACCAGAATGCTTTGATTGGTATCTTGTTGACAACGCTCAATAACGAAAATGTCATTTTAACGATAGCACCTGATTTTAATATTAGGTTGGATGATCCCACTTTGTCTCAACGTCTGCAAGTTCAGATCCAGATCACTGGAGCAAATCGAGATCCTATAGCTATCATGGCTACTTTACATCACCAGCTGATCCATCGTCTACAAAATTATGCTTTTGACCTTAACTTTCCGAATTCTACTCTGGAAGCCCTTTACATGGTTGCTGATCGTTCCAATAATTAGACTACTATCGTCTAGATCCCAAAGCAACTACCAGCACAGGAGCTTGAAAAGTTGATTACTACTAAATGGATCACCAATTGCCAAAAGGTGTTCCACGCACCTCATCGACACTCTTTTCATACCACAAATCCTCCGATTCTAAAGACATTAAAAGATGGAACGGTGAAGTCCGTCTATGCAAAGCCCAACGAAGATCTATCTGGACCTTCTACATCTGAGGCTATATTTTTGATCCAACACATACGGAAGGTAAATTTGGTCCTCCTATCCATTATTTCAAATCTAATGGAGATCTAGTTTATATCAGTCATCATCGTGGACATTTTGTCAACTCATATATTTGCAAATCCAACTGTGAAGTCTGTCTCAATCCTATGTCATATAGTGATAATGATGATGAACAGTATGCCAAAAGGAGAAGGAAGAAAAAAAAGCCAAAACTTCACTGCATGCCTTCTTAACAATATCATCCATAGAAGGATGATCTAGATCTAGATGATTCCAGCAAATCTATTGATCTACAAACAGAAAGATTCAGACCCAAATCTCTTCGAGAGATGCTGAAATCTTCTACATGTTAATCTAAGCCAGCAGTTCCTTTTATGACTCCTACTCCTATACCCTACATGATGATTAAGCCATATGAGGAAGACTTTCCTTTTTTATACAGGAGTACTGATGAAACAACTAGGGTTGTCTATAACCCTTATATTTAAGCCACAGGAATCACTTCAAAAAGAACACTTGTATCAAAACCTTCTGATGAAGTTCTTAACTGGCAAACATCAAATGCAATAGCATAGAATAAAGTTTGTAGAGGAATTGATTATAAGCTGGATAGAATTAGTCAACGGACTCATACTATGCAACATAAAGTCGACATCGTCTCTAAGCAGATCCAACAAATGTATCAGCCTTACAAAGCTCAGATTCAGCAACTTCATGCTGATCTTTGACATTACATCGCTACACATTATATTGAACCTGACTTCGATGCCAAAGTTAGAGAAATCCAGAGATACAAGGAATTGTGTAACAAATGGAAGCTTATATGCAATCTGCACAGTTAAGGACAATATACGGCTCATCCTCTTCATTATTTCCAAATATTCAGCCAACATACCCGTCTCCTATGTATCAGACGTATCTAGAAGAAGCTGACGATTTAAATGTCTTCAAGTTTAACTATCCTTTGATTAGACATTATATTCATCCTCAAAAAGCTCAAGAAAAAAACTAAAAGGTCAAAGTCAAAGTCAAACCCTGACCGAATTCCTTAGCAAAGAGTTTCTAAGACATCAAGGGTTCCTGAGCCATCACCTTCATACACTAAATCTGAACCATTTAATCAGTGAAATAAACCATTACAAATCCGTACACCCTCTACTTCTCCACTAAAAGTTCAACCTTTCACCTCATCTATTGGGAAGGACAAAGTGCCTCGGACAGAGTTCATAGCAACTCTTGCATCTACACTTGCTGCAAAAGATTCCTTTGCTCAGTCAGATAATACATAAGCTTATTCTGAAGCCTCTATCCCAACATCTGAAGTTTCTGCAACAATCTCTCAGCCATCATTTGAACAAATCTCTAAATTGTCATTTGATTCCTCAACACAGCTAGCTGATCTATCAGAATTATCTCAAGTTCTGATGACTATGCCTGAACCTACTGAAGATGAACCAGATATAAGTGAAGCAGAATCCACAGGTACTGAACCTTTTAGACCTGAACTAGCACCACAAACAACACCAGCTCAGCTAGCTACACAGGCTCAAACTAAGCCTACTTTAGGACCTTGGTTCAGTTTTGACGATCTACCCCCAAAGAAATTGAGAGATCGATTACATGAATTTGGTGCATGTATAGATCTACAAATGACTCGACCAAATAATCCTTTACCAAATGTTTTGCCTGAGTTTACATCTCGTTTCACTGGTACTTTGCGAGAATGGTGGCAAAGTATTAATGACTATCAAAGACTTCATTATATCTAAGTCACTAAAGCCGGAGCTCTTCTTGGAATAATTTATAAGGAATTCATTGGTGACTTTCAGCTTATTGATAAGCAAATCCGTCAGGAATATTTTGCAATGAATTGTTGTTCACTTGACAAGCGTGATATCCATAAGCATTATCAATGGATGACGGAAAGGTACTATCTTTTTAATGGTTGGAATGATGTTAATCTTCGATATACATTTATCTCATCCCTTCTAGATCAACTGCAACCAAAATTACAAAGGACCATTATTTTTTTACAACGAGATATGGCTAATATATCTTTTGGAGAAATCTACCAGCTTGCTATAGCCTCTCTTGATAAGTTATGTGATCAACATGCCTTATCAAGAACATCATTAAGGGTGATCAAGTTATCAAACAGGCTTGCAAAAAGCCTTATCTCCAAATAAAGTGCAAAGAATAAAAGACTTGTGATTGTCATAACAAGAAGAAAGATCATCTTCGATAAGTCTATCATAGAAGAAAGTTCTGCAGACAAATGGAAGGCTACAAGCCTTTCAGAAAAACTTTTGTGAGCAAGAATGGCAAGAAGAGAAGAATGGTTCGACTCTTCAAAAAGTCTTCACATTATAAGAAAGTTGATTGATGTTTTCTCTATGGACAACCAGGACACTTTGCACGTACTTGTCCTCACAAAACTAAGAAGGATGTCAAGTTATTGAAATAGATGCAATCAATTTTGCCTATTCATTCTTCCAATAACTTTGAACATCTGATTGAAGAACAATCTCATAAAGATGAGGACACAAAGTTTTTTGTTTCTGTCAAGACCTCTGAAGATGAAGAATCCTCTGACTCCTCTGCTTCTCTAGAGGATGATTCACTATACATGCTACTACAGACCTATATGAAGTTAGATTGTACTCCAGTTCAACGACCATACATCCAGATCCAACTCTTCAGATAAGATAAATATGATAGACCCATCAAAGATATTGGGTTTATGGATACTAGATCCAGTCGTACGATCATGAAGCCCAACATCTTATTCTCTGAAGCATGGACCTCACATGATGAATATTTTACTGCTGCTGATGGTAACTCTTTCAAGATTGGGCTAATCACTAAAAGAAGAATCGGGATTCGATTCTTTCCACAGTGTACAGTTTGGACTAAAGTGCTTGAAAGCAATTTACCAGGCCCAGATATTCTCATTGGTATGGATGTATACAGTAAATCCTCACCTTTGCAAATCCTAATATTCTCATTGGTATGGATGTATACAGTAAATCCTCACCTTTGCAAATCCTACCCATATGCCTAAGGTATCGATCATTTTTCAGTCCCTACACTTAAATAAAGAATGTGTTTGAACTAACACAAGTTCCTACATTATATACTACACTGTGAGATAAACTATTGGAATATTGTCTTAAATGTCATGCACAGTTTTCTCACCCGTATCCTCTGTGAAAAAATGCTGACTTTTTTATAAGTCTACCTTTTAAAAAGAATGAGGATATAAATCCTATGAAAGCCACATATCCAGGGATGAACCCTAATGATCTAAAGTTCGCACAAGATGAGTGTACAATCTTTCTGAAGCAAGGACTTATTGAGCCCACAAAGTTAAATTGGACTTGCCAGGTGTTCCATGTCAATAAACATTCAGAGCAAAAACGTGGAAAAAAGATACTAGTAATTGACTACAAGTCTCTAAACTCATTCCTGCAAGATTACAAGTTTCCTCTTCGAAAGATCAGTACTCAGGTACTATTTCTAAAAGAAGTTGTTATCTTCTCAAAGTTTGATCTTAAAGTAGGATTTTAGCAACTGGGTATTCACCCAACTGAGAGATATAAGATTGCATTCTACATTCCCAACGCACAGTACCAATAGATTGTTATGCCATTTGGGCTTAAAGTTGCCCCATCATTGTTTAAAGAATAATGACCAAGATTTATGAGCCTATCCTCTACAGTGCAATCATTTACATCGATGACATTCTCCTGTTCTCAAATACCCATGAGAAACATCAGGCCCTACTATAACAATTCTTGGATCTTACTAAATAGCATAGCATTATACCACACCAGGACCCTGAAAGGCACACAGGGAAAGTACAACAACCAATTGGCTAAAACAACACCTTTGAGAAGACCATCGACTAACTAAAGTGCATTGTAGGCTACGAAGGTACTGAACCTTTCAGACCTGAAATAGCACCACAAACAACACTAGTTCAGTCAGTTGCACAGGCTCAAACCAAGCCTACTTTAGGACCTTGGTTCACTTTTGACAATCTACCCCTAAAGAAATGGAGACATTGATTACATAAATTTGGTGCATGGATAGAATATGTTTCATAGTGAGATGTTTATCAGGAAATTGTAGCATCTTTTATGAAATATGTGAACCAGGCTGGTAAAATCCATCTTTGAATTGCATACCCAGAAATTCAATATGTTTGAACTAACCCATGTTCCTGCACTATATACTACACTATGAGATAAAATGTTGGAATATTGTCCTGAATCTCATGCACAGTTTTCTCACCCATGTCCTCTGTGGAAAAATGCTGACTTTTTCATAAGTCTACCTTTTAAGAAGAATAAGGATATAAATCCCACGAAAGCCACATATCTAGGGATGAACCCTGATGATCTAAAGCTTGAATAAGATGAGAGTGGAATCGTTCTGAAGCAAGGACTTATTGAGCCCACAAAGTCGGATTAGGCTTGCCAGGCTTTTTATGTCAATAAATGTCCAAAGAAAAAACGTGGAAAAAAGAGATTAGTAATTGACTACAAGCCTCTGAATGCATTTTTGCAAGATGACAAGTTTCCTCTTCCAAGATCATACTCAGGTACTATTTCTAAAAGAAGTTGTTATCTTCTTAAAGTTTGATCTTAAAGCAGGATTTTAGCAACTGGGTATTCACCCAACTGAAAGATACAAGATTGCATTCTACATTCCCAATGCACAGTGCCAATGTACTGTTATGCCATTTGATCTTAAAGTTGACCCATCATTGTTTCAAAGAACAATGACCAAGATCTATGAGCCTATCCTCTACAGTGTAATCATTTACATCGATGACATTCTCTTATTCTCAAAGACCCATGAGGAACATCAGGCCGTACTGCAACAATTCTTGGATCTTACTAAACAACATGGCATTATGCTTTTAGCCTGGAAAAGCATCATTGGAACAAAAGAAATTGAATTTTTGGGTATGTAATTCAAAGATGGATTCTACCAGCCTGGTCCACATATTTCACAAAAGTTGTTACACTTTCCTGATGAACATTTCACTGTGAAACAGAAACAACAATTCCTCGGGATTGTTAACTATATTCGTGAGTTCATACCGTATGTGGCCACTTATACTTCATGTTTATCTAATTTACTAAGACAGAATCCACTTTGGCCTCCTGATAGACAGAATTCCCCTTGGCCTACTGATATTTTCCCTTCCTTTTTTCATTATAAATATCCTCTTCCACTAAGTATCATTAAAATTCTTTCATCTTTTAAAATTTTGAGTTCTCAAGCTTTTATGGCTAGTCAACCTCTCTTTGCCTTCACAAAGAAATCTTTTCCTCTTATTACTAGTACACCTACTAGTTTTTCTGAAGTTACATCACTTGCTCGTATAAGTTTGTTTTATTGCTTACATCAGTTTCTTAGTGGACATAACTCTCTTGGAAGTCCCACAATATTCAACCTCAAAGCATCTTACCTTAATGTGACTTTTCTCGTCCTCTTTCTGAAAACACATTGTGGTATCTTTGGGCACTCTCTGCCCTTTATGCTTGTGTTGTTTCTATATCTCCTCTTCAGCTTTATCAACATATCTGTGACATAAACAATGGAAGTTCTTTGTTATGGACATTTCTTAAGTGGATTCAACCGCTAGATCAATGGAAGCAACAATGTTCTATGATAATCTCACAACATCATCTATGGAAAGCTTCTGCTAGACGACAATCTACTCATTACTTCTTCATCCTCCATGGTCCATATCGAGAAATACATACTAGTGTCCTTTACACAAAACATCGTGTCCAATTTTATCATACATCATTATACCGGCCACGACATCAAAATAGTGTGCTTCACTCTCTTGGAGATTTTCTCAAAGAGATAAATCAATTCCCTAATACACCACTCATTTCCACCTCTATTGGACTATATCCTGGTGAATTTATTCCTGGTGAACCAGAAGCACCAGAAGTTGATAGACTAGGTTCCAATAGTCCTCAGTATGACATAGAAGAATCGATCTCAGATATTGCAAGACCTTCTCAGCCTTTTAACTCAGTCTTTCAGGATGCTCAGAACCTAGATGATGATAACTATATTCCTAATGAAGATGAGTTAAATCAATTCCTGCACAAACTTCACACATGTGAGCTCAGTCCCAGTAAATGAAAAAAGAACTATCAAGTTGATACTGCTAACTCGAGTAATCCTGACTCTCCATCCAATCTTCAATTATGACATGAACCAGTTCGTGACAAATAATGCCTTGGATCCTAACTCTTATAATGAAACACGTTTTTTTATGAGTTTACTTTTAAGTCTTTTGATGAAAGCGAATCTTTGTGGCCTACAAACCACTATACAAGATTCCATTATATCATCATATTGTTTACTTTTTAGAAAGTTGTTTACTTTTTCAAAGTAGCTTTGTTAAAGGTATGATGATTATACTTTAAAGTTACTTTCTTTTTTAAAGTTTTAATGAGTGTATCTCTTGAGGATTTACTGTTCTACCCTTACTTCGCCTATAAAAGCAACGCTCCTTTTTCATTGTAAGCAGACTTAGAAAGACTCAAGTAAGGTTGTAAACATTTAGATAGAAGTTTGAATGAAGTTTGGTTTGAGTGTTTTCTATTCTCTCTAAGTTCTCCTTCTCCTGAAAGCTTCATGTCTTAAGTAATGTTACTATCTGTCTTGGCACAGAGACAAGTATGCTCTACACTCACTTCTTCTGAGGATCTTGCGTATTAGAAAGTCTAAGACAGTTTATGACTGATTTTAAAACAATTCCATTATGAGGTTAGAGTTTAATGGGGAAAAAGTATAGGTACTGTTGTAACTATTATTTCAAAAGGTGAAAGAGAGTTATGAAGGGTGTAAGGTTCCTAAAAGGAAAGCTGAGGGTTGTGTGCCTGTGGAGAGAAGGGCTTTATTTTCATGGCTATCATACCTGGAACTTATCAATAGTCATAAAGGTTCCCATGTTGTTCCTCAATAGTCTACCAGACACCTCAGTAGCCTACAATCCGACTTTGGTTAGTCGATGGTCTTCCCAAATGTGTTGTTTTAGCCAATTGGTTGACGTACTTTCCCTGTGTGCCCTTCTGGGTCATGTGTGGTATAATGCCATGCTGTTTAGTAAGATCCAACAATTGTTGTAGTAGGGCATGATATTCCTCATGGGTCTTTGAGAATAGGAGAATGTCATCGATGTAAATGATTACACTGTAGAGGATAGGCTCGTAGATCTTGGTCATTGTTCTTTGAAACAATGATGGGGCGACTTTAAGCCCAAATGGCTTAGCACTCCATTAGTACTATGCATTGGGAATGCAGAATTTAGTCTTGTATCTTTCAGTTGGGTGAATACCCAGTTGCCAAAACCCTACTTTAAGATCAAACTTTGAGAAGATAATAACTTCTTTTAGAAATAGTACCTGAGTACTGATCTGTGGAAGGGGAAACATGTCATCTTGCAGTAATGCATTCAGAGGCTTGTAGTCAATTACTAATCTCTTTTTTCCACATTTTTCTTTGAACGTTTATTGACATAAAACGTCTGGCAAGCCCAATCTGACTTTGTGGGCTCAATAAGTCCTTGCTTCAGAAGGATTCCACACTCATCTTGTGCAAGTTTTAGATCATCAGGGTTCATCCATGGATATGTGGCTTTCATGGGATTTATATCTTCATTCTTCTTAAAAGGTAGACTTATGAAAAAGTTAGCATTTTTCCACAGAGGAAACGGGTGAGAAAACTGTGCATGAGATTCAGGACAATATTCCAACAGTTTATCTCGCAATATAGTATATAGTGCAGGAACTTGGGTTAGTTCAAAAACATTGAATTTCTGGGTATGCAATTCAAAGATGAATTCTACCACCTGGTCCATATATTTCACAAAAGCTGCTACACTTTCTTGATGAACATCTCACTATGAAACAGATTCTATCCATGCACCAAATTCATGTAATCGATCTCTCCATTTCTTTAGGGGTAGATCATCAAAAGTGAACCAAAGTCCTAAAGTAGGCTTAGTTTAAGCATGTGTAGTTAACTGAGCTGGTATTGTTTGTGGTGTTGGTTCAGGTCTTAATGGTTCAGTACCTGTGGATTCTGCTTCACTTATTTCTAGTTCAACTTCAATAGGTTTAGGCACAGTCATCAGAACTTGAGATAATTCTGAAAGATTAGCTAGCTGTGCTAAGGAATCAGAAGACGGTTAAAAGATCTATTCAGATGATGACTCAGAGATTGTCGCAGAAACTTCAGATGTTGGGACAGAGGCCTCAGAATATGCTTCTATATTATCTGATTGAGCAAAGGAATCTTCTGTAGCAAGTGTAGATGCAATAGTTGCTATGAACTCTGTCTGAGGTGCTTTGTCCTTCCCAGTAGATGAGGTGGAAGATTGAACTTTTGGTGGAGAAGTTGGAGGTGTATGGATCTGTAACGGTTTACTCCATTAATTAACTGGTTCAGATTTAATGTATGAAGGTGATGTCTCAGAAACTCGTTGCTCAGGAATTCGGTCAGGCTTTGGTTTTGACTTTGACCTTTTAGGTTTTTCTTGAACTTTCTAAGGATGAATATACTGTATAATTAAAGGATACTTGAAGTTGAAGACCTTTGAATAGTCAGCTTCTTCTGGATACGTCTGATACAAAAGAGACAGGTATGTTGGCTAAAAATCTTTAAACTCTATATTTATTTTCTTTGGTATAGACGATCATACTAAGATTAAAAATTATTGCCAAGATAATCACTTAATTATGCAAATTTTAAATCTTTCTTAATAACTAATTAAGTCCTAAACCTCTCAACATGTTAATTAATAATTAAATAGAGAGGGACGAGTTGTAGTTAAGAACCTTATCCTCAACTAGCAGTCGAAGATGAGAAGAGGGGGAGTAGGCCAAAGGTGGAATTGGTTAGTAGTTTTAGAGGTGCAATCAATTTATCGTTCAAATGTGTAATAATGTGGGCAGCCAAAGGTATCATATTTTGCTTTGTTTTGGCTTCATGGAATAAGCTTCAACATGGAATGGGAGATTTAAATCCAAGAATTATGCTCAACTATCTGAACTCATTTTAAATTGTATTTAAATTTTATAATATATTTTGATTTAAAATATAACTTTTAATTTATATTCTAATTAGGATAGTTCATATTTGGCAATTATGAAGAATGTATATCAAGCCAAAACTTATAAAATTATTTAAAATTTTAAATAAATAATTTTATTTTTATTAACACTTGAATTTAAAATATCTTAATTCATTACATTTTAATGATGGGGTTATTTCTTTTTATTGTATACGTACTAATTTTCTTTATGTTTATATGTGTAAATATAAGTGTGCGTGCGCGCGTGCGCGCGTGTGCGAGCGTTTGTGCGTGTGTATGTGCGCGTCTTTAGAATTTTGTATTAATGTTTATCCACATCTTTTTATTATATAAATATTTTTAGAGTAATTTAATCCCTTCAGGATATTAATGTTTACTTAAAGTTTAGAATTTGTATCTTATTTTGAATATTTCTTTCTTGATTAATCTTCGTGTCAAGTTTTAATTGGTTTTTAACCAA
>JAOQMQ010000194.1:23376789-23386841 GCA_027563845.1 Erythroxylum subrotundum
GAGACAGATTTGACATATATATATATATACTTTCTCATATTTTTGCATGCTATATATATATATATATATATATATATATATATATCTCATATTTTTGCATGCTATGGGTAAGTTTGCATGACCAAGGCAATTTCTTTATGGAGACAGATTTGACATATATATATATATACTTTCTCATATTTTTGCATGCTATGGGTAAGTTTGCATGACCAAGGCAATTTCTTTATGGAGACAGATTTGCTAGGTAATGGCTAGAGAAACAGAGTGGACTGAGAAAGCTGGAATTGGTACGTATTACTCGTGACCATGTTATGATTCATGCCAATGGAGGATCTTGTCCCGATTAATTCATTAGAGACTTCGGCTTCACTCTTCTCCGTATAGTATAAACTCAGGTCACGTATGTAAACCTCTTTAATCTTTTTCGGCCCTATAAAAAAGAGATGCATCACTTTTTATATCAATATTAACTTGCTAAACTCGTGAGTATGATAATATATGTCAATATGTGTAAATCATACGCATTTTTGTAGTATGAGATGCAAGAACAAGTGTGTAAGAACCGTCTTGTAAAGACCATCCAGATGTTGTTGATAGTTCATTCTGAATGTCTGCACATACTCGAGTCCAAAAAGGCAAACTCTAACGTATCATCTGCTACATATTGACCTGTAGTATTATCCATTAACAGTTAGATGCCGTAACAAGAAATCCAGTCGGTTCCGGAGGGGCAAATTTGCTCCAAGGTGCAAGGTTCGATTCCCATGGCTTGCAGTGTGGGAGCAACATTCTTGAGCCCTTGTGAGCTTTGAGGGTGGGGCTTCTTGTAGGCTGTGGGCTACTCATCTCCCCCTTAGCGGGCCACTGTGAAAGACAGATGAAGAAGAGAATTGATTTTGTATTGTATTGTGTATTCTGTATGCTATTTGTACAACTATTTATACAGGAGATGAAGGTATAAACATGGTAATATAATTACAATAAAAGATTCTAATGCTAAAATTAAGTTGCTGAAATCATGGAGTTAATTGTTGTGACTGAATCAAAGGGCATGCGTTATCATCCCCCCTCAAGCTCAAGGTTGACGCAACAGTGAGCTTGTCTCGTAGTTGGCGAAAAGCTGTGGTAGGTAATGGTTTGGTCATGACATCTGCAATTTGTTCCTTGACAGAGATGTGTCGAACTATGAGAGATTTTTTTTGCAACAAAATCACGAACAAAATGAATATCTATTTCAATGTGTTTGGTGCGAGCATGAGCAACAGGATCCGCAGTGAGAAAAGTGGCACCAAGATTGTCACACCAAAGTGTTGGAGATGGGATGGAAAGACCAATTTCACGGAGTAGTGATGTAATCCAACATACTTCTGCTGAGGCAAGTGCAATACTCCGATATTCAGCTTCAGTACTGGAGCGAGCAACTGTAGGTTGTTTCTTGGCACTCCAAGAAATAAGATTAGGGCCCAGGTAAACACAGTAACCAGAGGTGGAGCGACGATCATCGGGACATCCGGCCCAGTCAGCATCAGAGTAGGCTGTGAGGTTAACTGTTGGTGATTTGAGAAAATGTAAATCGTGAGAGATAGTGGAACGTAGATACCGAAGGATTCGTTTGACGGCGGTCCAGTGGATATCAGTAGGACAATGCAGGAATTGAGAGACCTTGTTGACGGCAAATTGAATATCAGGACGGGTAAGGCAAAGGTATTGGAGAGCACCAACAGTGCTTCGATATTCAGTTGGGTCAGAAAGCGGTATGCCATGGTTTTTGGATAGAGGTAAGGTAGGTGTCATTGGAGTTGGTGTGGGTTTAGATTGATCAAGATTTGTACGAGAAAGGAGGTCTTTGGTATATTTTGTTTGGGTAAGGAGAAGGCCATTTGATGTGGTAGTGGTTTCAAGTCCAAGAAAGTAGTGAAGAGGACCCAGATCTTTGATAGAGAATGTGGTATGTAGAGTGTTTATGAGAGTGGTAATGAAAGATTGGGAAGAGCCGGTAACCAGGATGTCGTCAACATAAACTAACACAAAGGTAGTAGTAATGGAAGTGGTGTGGATAAAGAGAAATGTGTCAGATTTGGATTGAGTGAACTGGAGGTCTAGAAGTTGTTGGCTTAGACATTGAAACCAGGCACGGGGGGCTTGCTTTAAACCATAAAGAGCTTTATGAAGATGACAAACATAATGAACATATTTAGGATCAACAAATCCAGGAGGTTGAAGCATGTAAACTGGTTCATGAAGATTCCCATGAAGGAAGGCATTGTTAACATCTAATTGACGGATGGACCAAGAATTGGAAAGAGCAATTGTGAGAATTATGCGAATGGTTGTTGGCTTGATGATGGGACTAAAAGTGTCAGTGTAATCAATGCCTGGTGATTGGTGATAACCTTTGGCTACGAGACGGGCTTTGTAACGATCGGTTGTACTATCCGATTTTCTTTTTGTTCTAAAGACCCATTTGCAACCAACTATATTGGCATTGATTGGTGGTGGGACAAGAGTCCAGGTTTTGTTTCGATGGAGAGCGTGAAGTTCTTCTGAAATAGCTTGACACCAATGGGGAAATTTTTTGGCTTGTGTATAACAGGTGGGGTCAGGAGGATCAGGAGAGGAGTTGATAGTATGGAAGATAACAAAATCTGAAAAAATTCGTGGTCTTCTGGTATTTGTGCGGGTGCGGGTTGTCATGGGATGATGGGTTTGTTGAGATGAGTGGTTGGGTAAGGGTTGGTGAGATGATGATTGATGATGAGTAGATAAGGTTTGTGTTTGCAATGGTAATGGTAAGGCTATTGTGGGAGGTGAGTGTGTTTGGGTTGGTGTTGTGGTAAGGTCATTGTATGGAAATTGGGTTTCAATGAAACGAACATGTCGGGAGAGATGGATTTTATGTGTGGTAGGATCAAGACACCGATAACCTTTATGTTGAGAAGAGTACCCAAGAAAAATGCATGGTTTGGCCTTAGGAGTGAGCTTATCAGACCGCGTTGAGCCAAGGAAGGGAAAGCAGGCACATCCAAACACTCTTAGGTGTGTGAGATTAGGTTTAGTACAGAACAGGACTTCATGAGGGGTTTTATTGAGAATGACTGGTGTAGGGAGAAGGTTGATTAGGTAGACAGCTGTTGAAAAGGCTTCATACCAGAATGGTTTTGGTAGGTTGGCATGGAGGAGTAAGGTAAGGCCTGTTTCCGTGATGTGCCTAATTTTGCGTTCAGCAACACCGTTTTGTTGAGGTGTGTGGGGATAAGAGATGCGGTTGATGATGCCATTATGGGATGTATACTGAGCAAAAGGACCCTTGATGAGTTCAGGTGCACCATCTGTTTGTAAAACTTTGATTGTGGCAAATAATAATTTTTCATAGGTGGTTTTGAAATGGCGAAATTTGTCAAGAGCTTGTGATTTGTGGGTTAATGGGTATATCCATGTAAAACGACTGTAGTCATCAATAAAAATAATAAAGTATCGATACCCAGAGAGAGATAAAGTTGGGGATGGTCCCCAGATATCACAGTGAATAAGTTGTAACAAGGCTGTTGATTTGCGAGATGATGAGGAAAAAGGAAGTCTAGTACTTTTGCCTTGAAGGCATGAGGAACAAGGTTTTATTACATAAGGTTTATTAGATAAACTTCGAAACAAATGAGAGGTTGTGGTGTGGCAAGGATGCCCAAGTCGTTGATGCCAGATTGCAGGAGAGATCGTTTGAGCAGTAAATGCAATTGGATTGTGGAAGGTGGTAGGTATCCTCATTGGGTAGAGATTGCCATGGATGTTACCCTTGAGAAGGGGAGTCTGAGTTTGAAGATCCTTCACAACATAGCCAAAGGGGTTAAATTCAATGGAACATAGATTATCAGTGACAAATTGACCAACAGATAAAAGATTAGTAGTTATTTGTGGAACAAGGAGAACATTATTAAGGTAAAGAGATTTTGGATGGTGAGTGAGTGTGCATGTGCCAGTGGAAGTGATAGAGAGGGCTTTGCCATTACCAACAAGTACTTGATTTGTTCCACTATAGGGTTCGACATTGTCGAGAAGCTGTGGGTTTGATGTCATGTGAGCAAACGCACCAGTGTTAGGAAGCCATTCATTGATAGTGCTAGTTGTGAGATTAGAAGTGTTTGGGTTTTCATTGATGGTCATAGCAGAAAATGCACTGTGAAATGTGTTTAGGTTAGGATATGATTGGGCATTTCTAGAATTGGAATATCGAAAACGACATTTGGCAGCTGTGTGTCCCATTTTGTAGCAAATTTGACAAAGGGGAGGTGGATTGGTGTAGTTGGAGTTTGTAACCGAGTTGGGCTGATAAAATTGATGTTGGGCTGAGGGGAAAATTTTGGATTGGGCTGAATGGTATTTGGGGTGAGTCTGATGGGCTTGATAAAAGGGGGTTGGGGTTTGGGCCGAAAAGGGTGGGTCGTGGGTTTGATGGGTTGATGGGTTGAAGGGGTTCGGTTGGGCTTGATGGATCGATGGGTTGAAGGGGTTCGGTGACGCAGAATAAAAGGGAGGGGTGTTTTTAGGGTAAGCCGACTGATGCTGATGAGGGGATCGGTGAAAGTTGTAGTGCCGTCGTCCATTTCGTCCATGGTTGCTGATTCGTGCGGCTGCGAAGGCAACATCAGGTTCGGTTGAAGATGATGAGTGGTACACCGACAACCGCTGCTCATAGAGGAGAAGCTTGGCTCGAAGCTCGGTGAAGGAAGGTTGGACCTCACGATTCTCGATGGCGGTGACGAAGGCTTCATAGTCGGCTGGTAAGCCATTGAGTGCGAGAACAACCAGATCTTCGTCTGGAACTGAGGCTCCTATTGCGGCAAGATCCTGCGATATCAAGGACAGAGTGGTGAGATATTCGGATATGGAGGCGTTACCTTTTCGGGTAGTGTGCAGTCGACGACGAAGGAGAGAACGTTGTGTTGTCGTTTGTTGGAGGAAGTGGGTCTCTAGGCGAGTCCATAGCTGGTGAGCAGTAGTACATCTGAGAGCCATAGATGACACCGCTGGAGACAGAGTAGCGGTTAGCGCACAGTAAACCAAGCCATCGAATTTGTCCCAGTCAAGAGAGGTAGTGTTGGCTGATGGTGCATCGATGTGGTCCAATAGGTTGCAGGTACGTAAAATTGTTCGAACTTGATTGCTCCAAACAAGATAATTGGAATTGTCTAATATTGTAGTAATGAAGTTTGTAATGTTCTGAAGAGGGAAGGGTGGCAGTGTTTGTTCTGCGTGTTGTGTAGCCATTGGCATGTGATGAGAAGGAGTTGTATGTAGCTGTGTTGAAGAGTTGGTATATGCTGTTAAGTCTGATAAAGTCAGTGGTGTTGAAAAAAAAAAATGGTGGTTTGAAAAATTGTGAAGATATGAGCTATGTAATTGTCGGAAGTGTTTGGAGGAGAACTGGATTGTGGGCTTTGATACCATGAAAGACAGATGAAGAAGAGAATTGATTTTGTATTGTATTGTGTATTCTGTATGCTATTTGTACAACTATTTATACAGGAGATTAAGTTGCTGAAATCATGGAGTTAATTGTTGTGACTGAATCAAAGGGCATGCGTTATCACGCTGAGTACCTGATTCAATCATCTAGCGATGATCAGGTCTACGACTGAAGGCCCTTAAAATTAAGGATTCAACCTTTTGCTCCAAGAAATCCAGTCTATTTACCCCTAAGTAGATTTTCACACTATCTAAAGATTGTCAAAACATACCAATTAAGAGGATCGAAATGCCAATTAATGTGAGTGGTTGCGCTTTGAAACGGTGCATGCTAACGATGACAAGTGGTGAGTTTCAATATCGTCGAAATTAGGACCTCGGATGTAGGTACTCGCTAGAGACGCTTTACTTAATTGCTTGGTGGCTGCTTTGAAAATGGAGTGCCTTCACTTCCCTACTCGTTCCAACCATGAGGGTTGAGGGTTGAGTGTTGAGTGTTGACTTGGACAAGACAACCCCCATCTTACGTGAGTCTTGGTCTTTGTGTCATAATAGAGCATTTAAAACAAGTATTAGAGTAGGGAGTAGGAAACTATATTCGTCCTTTTATGAGATGAACCATTCTCTATTTGACATAATTTTTTAATTTATACATTAGTCAACTCAATTAGATTTTGACAGTACGATTGAGTGGTTGATGGTAACTAATTTCTTGTGATTGGAAGTTATTGATTTTAAAAAAATTATTTAAATTAAAAGAGGTTAAGTAGGATCTATAAGTTCCTCCAATAATTTAAAAAAAATTATAATTAATTCTTTACCTTCATTTATTTTTACAGTTAAGCATGTGTAAGTTACGAGTCACGACTTATCAAATTACACAATAAAATGTTAAATCATTTTCTCAGGTCTCTTCTTTTATTTGATTATTTCTCAAGTTCGTGAAGGATGGAGGAAGAACTTCACCAATTTTTGGGGTCGTATTCTCGTATTCCTTCCTTTTTCTATGGAAGCTCTTGCTTGGAAGTTGGAACGTATTTTGTTTATTTTCATAAGTTGTTACTTGGATTTGTTTTTCTATTTTCATAAATTTTTACTTGTTTTAGTTTTCTATTTCTATAAAAAAATTTATTTTATTTTTTTAAAATTTCTTTACTCTTAACTTTTTTATTTTTATTCAGATTATAATTGTTTTATTTAACCTATAAATAAGTTTCTTAAATGTTGTATTATTAATTTAATTAATAATATTTGTATACTTAATTAATTTTAAATATTTGTACTTATCGTTATTGCCTTCGTATGTACATTCAAATTAAATGACTTGCTACGTCGTCGTTGTCATCGTCGTCATCATTACATTTAGTCTGAAATCTCGTAGTCAAGCAGGGTCTGGGGAGGTCATATAGTACGCAGCCTTACCCCTACATAATAGAGAGGTTATTTCTGGTAGACCCACATATAGATGTGACATGCAAAAAATGATGCAGGACACAGAAGAAAATATTTACAATAGTAAAAATACTACTAAACTACTAATAGTAATAAAAATATTGATAATAAAGAAGAGAAAGTTAATAAGAAAAAAAAGCAATAACGATACACATAATAGGAATAGATTAAAAGAATGTATAAATATAAATAACTAGACAGATTCGTAGGTGGAAAGGAAACGTAGTAAAACAATTAAAAATCAATGTCAATGAAAGAGCCGAGGACCAATTACACACATTAATAAAAACAAACCACACTTGACAAGGTTTTGGTGCCAGTAAACTACAACTGTGGAGGCATGTAAGGGAAGGGAAAGAAAGGGCCGATTCTAAAGTAAGCGGTTTTTGCAAAAAGTTGTTGAGGTAGGTTGGAAATAAAAACCAAGGCAAAAGCTTGTATAAAAAGACTCAGTCAAGTTTGATCTTTTCTCATAAAGACTCGAGGTTTTTGGTTACATTTGTGTGGAAGAGATCTGGGAGCTTAAGGCCCGCGGAGGCATTGTCGCCGTTGAAGGAGGGCCTGGACCATGACAACGACGATGAGTCGAGGGTTGAGGGAAGGTGGGGCCAGTGGATGAAGGGATAGCTTTCGAGAACACCCTCTGTTACCTCTTCGACTATGGGCAAACGGTCCGATCTGAGGTTGTTGCTTAGTGTCTCGGGTGCGCCGCTCGCTCCTGTGCACGTCATCTCCGTATTAAAGACACTCCAATAGTTAGTCTCGTATTAAATGACTTGCTACGTGACGATGCCAAGTTGAAAAGTTATAGCTTATAAGGATGTACATGACTTCTACCCTCATTTATCACTAAAAGAAATTGCATTTTTAGTTAAAGCAAATGTTGCTACTAAATATAGTAATATTAGTTACTATTATTAATAGTGTCTAATTTTTTAAATCGTCACTTCCCGTCACAAATACTCCCGTCACTATTAAAATGGTGTTTAATTTTAAAAAAATGGTTATAATTATGAAGCACTTTTGTGACAAAAGTATCAATACTAAAAACTATAGAATGTGTGACAACATTATATGATCACAGTAACTGTACATATTTATGACAAGTTTATCGATACAAATAATATAAAGTAGTGACGAGTAAAGTCGTAACTGTACTTAATTTTATTGTGAAAAAAGTACCGTCACTAAAAACTATGAAATGTGTGACAACACTATATGATTGCAGTAACTTTACATATTTATGACAAGTTTGTCGACATAAATAATACAAAGTAGTGGCAAATAAAGTTATAATAGTACTTCATTTTATTGTGAAAATATCATCGCCATTAAAATAATTGAAAATAGTGACAAAATATTTATCACTCGTGCTTTTTTTATCAGTGTTCATTACTTCTAGGTCACTAATATTTTAAGGAAAAAGTGTCAACATCATTTTATCACAAAAATGAAAATTTATGTTTACAAAAATATTATAACTATTGTGTTTAATATTGTCACAACAAAACTATTAATTCAACAATAAAATTGCATTAGTGGTAAAAGAATTTTACATTAGTGACCATATTGCCTAACAGATTTCATCACAAGTATGTAAGTTATATGTTACAATAATGTTGTCAGTAGGATTATATCTTACAATAAATTTATCACTAATGTGATTGTGTTTGTCACAAATAATATTATTAAATTTAACAATTTAATTGCTTAATCGATAAACAATTTTACATTGGTGGCCATAAAATAAAAGTTGTCACAAATGATAAAGATTTTTAGTATTAAGATATATCACACAAGCAAATAAAAATTATTAGTATATATAAAAATATATAAAAATCCCCTAAACATATAAAATTCTAAATTTTAATATATAAAATTGAAATTGTTAATATACAAGATAATTATATTTATTACACTAAGTCTTGCAACTCCATCGTCTAAATCACTTGGACGTTTCTTTGAAGCCTCAACTTCAATAGAATTTGACTTTTTTCTCCATCACTTCAATTAGGTTCATTTTCTTCGAAACCCTATTGATGTCAATCTTGATATCAGTAAGTGAAAGCCTCTTCAAATTTGGTTCAGCCGGATTCTGTCGAGGTTGAACGTCGTTGTTTTGGTCCATGATCCACGCAATTCTGATCGTGAGATACCTGCAAAACAAATAGCGGCGAGTCGGGGATTGATTCCCCGATAGCCCCTCCGACGCTCAAGTCAGTATATTTGTGGTATTCTGGTAGCTGAGAATGCTGAAGAATAACTAGGGTTTCTGTCTCATACCTGAATCACGGTAGAATAGTACCTTATATATGTCGTGGATGCTAAGTTTACGTAGATCTTCATGTTTGCATGGGAACCTAATACCTGATGGGCCGATCGGGCCGTAGATGTATTAAGATGGGCCTGGGCCTGGCACAGCCGACCCAACTATAAGCCCCCCTACTCCTCGAGTCTGAGCCAAGGGAGGGGTCGAAGGAGTATATAAATAAGAAACAACATGCCTCGTGGACAGCTCGTGCTAGGCCCGATCGGTTGATTGTAATGTGACGCGGCCGACCGAGCAGACGTAACGTCTTGGCGAGTCGGTAAAATAAATGACGAACGCGACCGATCGGCCATAACGGTATGGCAAGTCGACTGAGCATAACGGCGGGGTCAGTCGGGCGTGCAGAATAGCGAGACCAGTCGGTCAAGTGACTAGACTTAAATGGAGCTCTAGGCGTGATTATTACTGGTGGCTCGTGTTACCTGACAGGTTGTCACGCACGTCCTTCTGGTTACTACACAGCTGTCAGGTGCGTCCTTTTAACTGCTATGTAGCCGTCAGGCATGTCCCTTCACCTATCGCGCCGTTGGCAACCCTAACTTACTCCGGTTCAGATTATGCCACGTGTGCACGATGATTCAAATGTTTACCACGCGTCAAGCATTGGTTGGAACATCTGTTCCGTTGATCTTCTATAAATACAAACTTTCTTATTTCGTTGATGTTTCTTCATGATTATTTCGTTCTCCGGTCTCCCCTGTTTTCCTTTGCACTTTCCTGCTTTCAGTTTCCGAAGTTTTCTTTCCGCCGTCTTCAAATTTTCGACCTCCTTCACCAAACTAGGTACGTCCCTTCTCCCATCCTTTCATCC
>JAOQMQ010000194.1:23389375-23402843 GCA_027563845.1 Erythroxylum subrotundum
CAAACAAGAGAATGAAAGGAAATAAGTAAGAATCAACTTCTTATTTTTATCAACGTCTATCTTTACAAAGTGAAATTTCATGTCCTTATATAAGACTCTTGTACATGCACGTTATTCCATGAGAGAATGGAAAAAGCCTAAGTAATAAAGTAAGTACATGAAGAGGTTAAGTGAGGGGGAGGGGATAAGTCTACATAAGTAAATGAAGTACATAAATGGTATATCATGTACCTAGTCATCTACACCATGCATGCATGTATTACAACATCTTTATAATTTAACTTTTGTGAAATTACTTAAGGCAATCTTATACGTTTTATTTTTAAATGACATCATATTGTAATTTTAAATATTACAAAATAAAAATAATATTAAATTTTAATAAATTTTAATATATAAATATCTTAATATATCTACGTTGGCCCACCGTCTTCACCTTAGAGGCAGTATAATTTGAAGCTATTATTTTCCCAAGTCCTTCGGTTGTATATGGAAAAGCCTCAATATATGACTATGAGTAATTGGTGGTTCTGAGTGAAGAGTAGATTGTGCAAGCATTGATGCCTATAATTCTTATCGAATTGGTCACAAGCTGCTTAAAGAGTAATTACGTGTGGTTTGATTTTTTAAAATTATATGACATTGATAAGTAATTTAAAGAAAAATGAATGTGTCATTTCTACGACCAGATTTTTTCTGTTTTTTATTTAGGCCTAGCTATTGATTCCTTAGTAGCCCAGATTGGCTCTTCTTCTGATTGATCTTATGTTAATTGTTTATATACATTTAATTTGTTGCATATTTAAAATAAATAACTTAAAATTAAATTCAACATATAAATTCTTTAAATTCTAATGTATTTTTTACCCTTCCAAAAGGATAGCATCTCCAAAAGCTTTCGATTTTATTTCTTGGAACAAGATTTTCACTGTATTTAAACATTTATTTATTTTGATGAAATTTTAAAGGTATGTTTAGCAAATATCTATTGAAATGTAAAATATTATTTTTGGATTATAAATATATGTAGTTTGAATATTTTATAAGAGAATGTTTAAATTTTTTGCGAATAATAATATTAAAAAAATCGTGACAAGTAATTTCTAGTCTCTAAAATTCATACAATAATGACAAAGTTAATCATTAGAGTGGTTAATTTTAATATTTTATTATAACAAGAAATAATTATCATTAATTTGTTATGTCTATATTGGTAATAACCTTTGTACAAAAAGTTTATGATCAACTAACAACAAAATTTCTTGTAACAAAAATTATGAGTAGTAGTGATCATACTGATAGTTCCCTTTTTTGTTGACAATATTAAGTAGGTACTAACTAATTGAATTTTTATTGAAAAAAGTTTTCTTCGCAAAAAGTAAAATATTGTGCAATGGTAAACCGGTTCGTCACAATAACAAAAAAATATTAGTAACCGAACTATGTTTTGTCACAACAAATAAAAAATATTTGTAACCAACATATATTTTGTTACAATTACAATTCATTCCCATCAAAATTACTTTGGCGCCAAATTGTAGATGTTTTTAGTGACAGAACCTAGTGATAAAAGAAAATTTGACACTATTAATATATTGATAGTGACAATTTAATTGTAAAAGATACTAAATTGTCACAATTACCATTGTATTAGTGACAAAAAATCATTACTGTTAATCCAAACAATAGTACCAATCAATTATTTTGTCACAAAAAATCTCATATCCATGATGAAATGATAGTTAGTCATAAAAAGTTGTCACTAAATGTCTAACTTTTGTAGTGACAATAACCTTTGTAACATAAAATTGATGATCAAGTGACAACAAAATTTCTTGTCACAAAAATTACAAATAATAGTGACCATAGTGATAGTTCCATTTTTTTGACAATATTAAGTAGAAATAACTAATTGAATTTTTATTGACGAAAGTTTTCATAATAAAAAGTAAAATATTGTGTGACTGCAAACCGTTTTGTCACAGTTAGAGAACAATATTAGTGACTAAACTAGGTTCTGTCACAATAAATAGAAAATATTAGTGATCAACATATGTTTATCACAATTACAATTCATTCCCGCCAAAATTATTTTAACGCCAAATTGCATATGCTTTTAATGAGATAACTTAGTGATAAAAGAATAGTGACAATTTAATTGTTAAAGATATTAAATTGTCACAATTATCATTGAATTAGTGACAAAAATATAAATCATCACATTTAATGCAAATAATAGTGTCAATCAATTGTTTTGTCACAGAAAACCTCATATCTGTGACGAAATGATAGTTAATCACAAAAAATTGTCACTAAATTACGAATAATAGTGACCATAGTGGTAGTTCCGCTTTTGTGACAATATTAAGTAGACATTAACTAGCTGAATTCTTAATAACAAAAGTTTTCGTCACAAAAGGTAAAATATCGTATGATGGTAAACCATTTCGTCAAAGCAAGAGAAAAATATTAGTGACCAAATTATGTTCTGTCACAATAAATAGAAAAAATTAGTGACTCACTTGTGTTTTATCACAACTACAATTAATTTCCTCCAAAAAAATTTTGACGTCAAATTACATATGCTTTTAGTGACAGAACTTAGTGAAAAAAGAAAATTTGACGCTATTAATATATTAACTTTGACAATTTAATTGTGAAAGATACTAAATTGTCATAATTACTAATGTATTAGTGATAAAAAAAATAAATTATCACAGTTGATCTAAATAATAGTGTTAATCAATTTGTTTGTCACAAAAAATCTCATATCTGTGACGAAATGATAGTTAGTCACAAAAAAGTTGTCACTAAATGTCTTAACTCTTATAGCATATATTTGTACAAAAATAATGATCACGGCTATATTTTTATTTTTATAAATAAAATTATAATTATTAATTTTAAGTTAGTATTAAATAAATTATTAGATGCATATAATTTTTTAATTAAATTTAATATATTATTTGTGATCTTCTAAATTTTAATTTTATATCATTAATTCTCTTCATAAAATAAGATTTTACATCATATTATTAATAAATCTTATTATAGTATTAAGAATATATTATCAGTATAATAACAACATTCTTTTTTATTTAATAAGTTAATTTTGAGTTTTATAACTAGTTGGCACATCCTAAATCTCAACTTTAGCCCTTTTAAGTAAAGATTTAAACAGGAAAATATTTGTTTTAATTATTAACGTGACAAAAAAAAGATGATTACTTTGTTGATATAAGTTAATTTACCTTTTTTAGTAACCACAATCTCAAAAGGTTCGGAAATGAAAAACAATATGGATTTTATGGAGCATTTGAGAGCTTCTTAGAACAATTATGTTCTAAACACACAGATCCATGTATAGAAGCAAAAGTGAAGGAACCATGTATAGAAGTATCGTTTATGTCCATGGACAGAAGAGAGAAGTGCCATATGGTTACATATTCATCTTTCGAAAAAGATTTGGGCAGATAGACCGAAGTTGTTCTGTAGTTTGGTAGCTAAAATTTGGAAATTAAATGGCTGTCTCCCAAAGAGACAGCAACGTAAATCGACTTCCCCAACAAAGTGCCAAAACCATCTAAAGCTATTATGTCTCGTGGCCCACAAGCAGCTGCCTAAGAGAGCCCCTAAAATGTCAGTTTGCTGGCTTCCAGCTAACTCCATCTTACAACTTTAATGTTCTATGAGATTGGGTTTCGTTATTACACACCTATTTCACGTTCACGAAGGTAGTGTCAAACTTACATGGCAAATATTTAGGAGTAAATTATTTTAAATATGATAACTTTTTAATTATTGGTTAAATTTATCATAATTTTTATTATATTAATGTATTCCACATAACTTAGTATAATTAAAATTATTTCAGGACATTTATTTAGGCATCCTACAAAACATAATCATATTTAAAGTTATTTTTTATTTTTATTTATGTTTTTATACTTTCAATATTTACAATAGCTTAATAATTTTTTAGTCATATGTTTTCAATTTCATTAAATTATTTTTAATATATTTATACAATTTTAAGTTAAAATTTTAGCGATAATAGCTCAATATAATTAAGTTTTGTCACTAATTTAATTAGATATGTATATATATATTTTATAGATTGTGATATTTAGTATTAGAATTTTAATATATAATATATATTTAATTTTTTATCCAAGATATTTGAAATAATTTATCTCACGTTCATATATAGGTGTAAAAGCAATAAATTTTGTTATGGGTTGTTCTGTACAAAAAAAAAAAAAAAAAAGATTATGATCTAGGTCCTTAAAAACTAAATCCTTAAACAAACCAAAAAAATGATTATGATACTGAAAGCTTAGTTCTAGATCCTTAAAACCTAAATCCTTAAACAGGCCAACTAAAATTTCTTGAAATATCTTTGCATGTTGTAACTGGATGAGTGTAGTGTAAAATTTTAAGAAGGCAATGAGATCACAACTTTCATTGACCATAAATTGTATTGTTGTTAATGGAATATTAGTTTGCATTTTAATTTTGCATTTCAGAATAGTAAGAAAAAGAATGAAGAAAAGAAAACGACGACGAAGAAGAAGGGAAAGTGACGGGAAATAGAGAATAGTGTCTCAGGCACATTATGATCTTACAGAGAATTAAAAGAGGCTTTGCTTTTAAAAGTATTAGTATTCTCAATCTCTTCTCGAGTCGACACTCTCCCTCAAGAAAATGCTTTTGACCAAAAGCTGAAGAAAGGAGAAAGCGCCATCTCTTTTAGAACTTCAGATTATAAAGAGAAAGTTTGCTTTTATAATAAAATAACACGTTAATTAGAAGTTTCTTGTTTTCCATGATTCGGAGTTTGGAAAAGAAGAGAGCATGAAAATCACAAGTGGACATAAGTTTGATTTTAATAAAATAAGATTGGCTAGTTGGTCTATGTTTATGCTATTTAATTTAACCGACAAAGCGAATGATATGTTTCTTGTCAAAAAAAAAAAAAAAAGGCGAATGATATGTTTATGCTCTGTGATGATGTAATGTTTTTTTGTTAAATAGTGAAGATGTAATGTTGCCGACATCGAATAATTTATTAATTTATAAATATTAAGTTAACAGATTTGCATTTTATGGTAAATAAATAAAGATAATCTATTTATATATATATTTAAATAAAATTTTTTGAAAAATTCTTTAATTTTTAAATTTTTTTAAAAAAATTATTTTAAATTTTTAGTTTTTCAGAAAAAAAATTATTTTAGATTTCGATTAAAAATAATGAGAAATACATGCACTCACATTAAATAAATTAAATTTGACCTAAAATAACAATTTATTATAATTATTTAAAATTTATTAATTTAAGTTGAGTTTATTTATTTTAGATCGAGTTTAAGATTTGAGTTAGATTTCTATATTAATGACATTTAACTAGTTTATGTTTGATGTTAATATTATGTGTAATTTTTAAGGTTAAAATTAAAAGATTTTTTTCGGAAATTTTAATAAATTATATAGGAGTATATGCCTTTTACGTTTTTGTTAAACCTAGTTTAATATGTTTTTGACTATTTTGGAATTAAGCTGGCTATTTAAGAAAAAGAAAAAGAAATGGACTCGTTTTGCACGGTTTCAAGTTTCAAGTTTCAACGACATATTAATGCACATTAAATGGGCGTAGACTGTAGGATGGTTACGAGAGCAACATTTATGTTGGCGATGATGACCGAACCTCGACCATAATTTTCACACTAGAACTTCAGAAAACCATAGTCTGAGCTCTGCCTACACTTACGAACACTTACGAACAGTAGAGATCAATTCTTCCTTAGGTAATATAGCCACCTACTATTTGTGTTGCCACGTCCTACATATGTAGCTAAACTCTGTCTCTTGCATTTACACTCTCTTTAAGCCGATATTTATTGTAATCTCTACGAGTGCAAGTATTCATTTCACTACCTTCGTAATTGGACTATGTGTCAACACCTTAATTCACTTAGATTTAAGTGAACATCCAAGAGTGCATGAATTTTAGGTTGAATTTTGAAAAATTGGAGGGAGAATTTTCATTAAAAATAAAGTCTTTAATTTGGAAGAACCAATAGTTAAGGCTAAAAGTACATAGGAAATTTATTCATTTACAACATAATATAACTTAAAACTTTTAAGCCCTAATGTTTTCAAATTATTTAGAACAAAATTTAAATGGACAGAATTAACTCTTTATCAATTAAATATTATGTCAATGCTAACATGACTTTATTTTTACATTTTTTAACTAGAAAGTGCAACTATCATATAATTAAAATTTTAAAATTAATTAAAAAGTGAGCAGTCTCGTAATAGCATAAGTTTTATACATTTAAGACAACGAGTCCACTTGCCATGTAGTAATGGGGCTCATATTTATATATTTTAAACAATAGATTCCGCTTACCATACGTAACGAAACCTACTTTTTATTTAAAAATAGAAAATAATGATATGTTAGCATTGACATGATGTTTAATTGACAAAGAATTAATCCTGTTAAAATTTTCATCTATTTAGAATCCGTTTTAATTGCTTTGCAAATGTTGGAGTTCAATATAAACGCTTTGAAATGTTAGGGCATGTTTCATATTTTGTTATAGATAATAAGGTTCAAAACACACTTTTGGTGTTAATATATAAAAAGATATACACTTTCATTATAATTAAAAAAATTAGAAATTTTTATAATTTTAATTTTTTAAATGCTTATTTTTCTTATACTTTGATTAAAATTAATGACTAAATACACACGAGATAATATTAAATGTTGACTAATTAAATGTCAATAATATTATAACTTAACTCAGCTTTGAAGTTCAACCCAAACCAATTAAAATTGACTTAAATTAATAATTTTAAGATAATTGTAATCAAATATTTATTTGATTTATATTTAATTAGTTTAGTTTAAATTTAAGAATTGAGTTGAATACTATATAAGCAACACTTGATTGATAAAAGTATAATATTTATATTACGTATATTTTGTCATTTTTTAAATCAAAATTAAAAAAGTTTTTATAAAACTAAAAATTTTAAATATTAAACAGTTTTTATATAAATTTCTTATGTCTTTTATTCTTAAAAATTCACCATTATCCAATATTTAATTCTAAATCACTGATTTAGAAAATAGATTTATGGATTATTATACACATGTACAATTTATCCAATATTCATTATTGAATCATTGTTTTGAAACCTGTTATAATGTCTCATATTGCCTAGACATGAAAATGTTAAAGGGTTTATAAGTGGTAAGGGTCAACTATCCAAACAACTAGTTCTAGTTATTTGGACAATAGTTGACTCAAGCTCAATTCTTGTTAGTGGACTCTACACTCTGTCCATATTAAAAATTCAACATGGTATCAGAGCAGGTTTGGCTCGGATTATTAATTTCTCGGTTGTCCGTCTGGATGTTCATTCCCAACGGCCCGGTCCGATTTTCACTGCGTATATTTCAAGTGACAACTGGATGTCCAGCCCCAGTTACACTTGAGGGGGAACGTTAGAATGTCTCACATTGCCTAGACATGAAAATGTTAAAGGGTTTATAAGTGGTAAGGGTCAACTATCCAAACAACTAGTTCTAGTTATTTGGACAATAGTTATCCCAAACTCAATTTTTACTAGTGGACTCTACACTTTGCCCATATTAAAAATTCAACAAAACCCATAATAGTCTGAATTTGGTTTTTGGTTTATGCTTACATACTTTCGAGTCAGTTTCTTAAATAAGATTATTGGTACCTAAAACTAAATCTAAAGCTAAACAAGGTTGTATCTCCAAGAAACTAAAAGGACTCTACCAAAAGGTTGTACATTTATAATTGCATGTCAACCACTTGTCATATCGATACGAAGAACATATGCAGCAAGCCATCGTTCGGTGACTAGACCATTACACAACATTAGCATACCAACAACATTACACACGTCAAAAAGTGCCATTTACTACACGATTTTCGCACCATTACCCAACTTCACCCCTTTGTCTGGGTGTGTGTGATCGTTTCAGGACAACGATTTGGCGGCAAATTTACACATTTCTCCGAGTTTATGTACTCGTAATTTTTTAATTGTCAAGAGGTGTTATTGTATTAGAACTTTTAAAATATAAGATAAGTGACGAAAATAGGTAACAAAAGAAGCTTTACCTCGATGTTTCTTGGCTCTAACATTAAACGACAAATTCAATATATCTTTAGTTATCGTAGATTTGATGCAGGGTCACGTGGCAAAAACATCTATTGTTTCATGCAAAAGGGCATGCCCAAATAGTGACAGATAAACATGAAACCGCTAGTTTATAACCCCAATGTTACTTCAACCCGTTACGATAGATGCTGTTCCGCAAGAGGACAATGGTCAAATAGCGCAATTTTAAATATTGAAATTTAGAGTTGAAGTGCCATTATTGGCCTTGAAGATTCTCCAAGGTCTCATAGTCTTCTTATTTTCATTTCGCTAAAGGCCTTTCATCCTCACAACTTGAAATTTGAGTTTCATTTGCTGATGTTGCTATCAAATTTTGAATTATTCATAGGTTTTTACTGATATTCAGGTGAGTATTAAAATTAACGATTTTTTTATGATTAAAAAATTACGAATTTAAGTTACGAAAATAACTTCTTTATAAAATATATAGGTAAAATTATAGAAAATTTTGTGCACTCGAATTATTGTTGTTATTAGTTTTGCTGTTATATTAAATATCCTCATTAGTGTTTGTAATTATAAATTAACAAAAATTATTAAGGGCAATTCATTATTATGACTTATAACAATTTAGTTTGCATGGAAAAATTTTCAAAATTAAGGAATATTTTATTTCAACTCTTTTTTACTATAATTTATCAAAAATAAATGTATAAAATAATATATTGAAATATCTCCACGTTATTATTAGGATTGATATAAAATATTAAGAATTAAAATATCATCTTACATTTATTCATTAAGAAAACGTTAAATAATAATTATGGAAATCTTTTCTATTTATTATTGTCAAAGTTTATATGATTACTCATTCCTTTTGAAAGATTATACTTTGATCACATGATAATATGAAATTGTTAAAATAAAATAAGAATAATATTACTAAAATGAAATAAACAAGTTAGTACTTATTAAAAAAGTATATAATCATTCACAATTATCTATCATTTTATAAATGATTTCTATATGACCCTAAGATTGTTCAAATTTACTAAAATAAATAAACACGTTTAATTTACAAACTAGGTTATATACAGTTAGTCATAATGATATATTAAAGCAAAATTTATAAATGTCATTAGATAACACATCTTTTCCTTAAAAAAGTCATTATTTAAAGCATTAGCGCATTTTAACTTTTGATATACTAAAAGACTCGGCCGAGGACATTTGGGTAATTTCAGCCAACGAAAATGACAAAGTTCTCTAATTTTCATTGCCTATAAAATACCAGGAGAAAAACATATGCAAGCATGTCTGAGAACTTAGAAGTGGTGATTGTGTTTGGTAATAGGTTAATATAGCCTTGTTTAGTGTCTGCTACTTCGACTCAGTTTCAGCTCTCTTTCTCCTGTCTTTCTGCTTCTCGCTCCAATTATTATTATTATTTAATCTCAGAAGCTCAGTCCCTTTTTTAAAAAATCAAGTCTTTCCGAGGTACAAAAGCGCCTCTGCTTTTATCGTTCAGCTCTTGAAAGCGGAGAAAAAGCTTCTTACTTTCTCTTCCATTGCCATGGGATGCTCGTGCTTTTATGGAGGCTGTGTAACTTAGATTGCTTACTGTGTCCATCATGGACTTTGGGGTTCTGGGGTTGGATGGTTTGGTGGGTCCTGAAAATATTGGTGCTCCTTCTCAGGTCTCAGCTTCTGAGACCAAAACAAAGATTCTTGATTCTGGTTCGGTTAAGCATGAGAGATCTTTTGGGTCTGGTCAAGATGACTGGGGGAGTCTAAAGATGGCAAGGACTGATGATGGTTCAGTCCCCAAGTCACTGCCATTGCACCAAACTAGTGGTTTCTTGAGATCTAATGTAATGGTCTCTGGTGATTCTCGCCAGCAAGGGCACATGCTTAGCTTCTCTTCTCCCAAACGAGAAGCTACTCGTTTTCTTAGTAAAAGTGGTGGCTTTGTGGATAGAAGCGCTCAAAACATCAATGGCTTCCCTTATTATCAGCAAACATCCTCAGCCTATAGTAGAAGTGGAGGTAGGGTGGGCTATTCTTGTGCCTTTTCCCTTAATTATTAGCTTTGTTTGGTCAAAGTTTGCTTGTGGGCTTGCTCTGGTACTTGATTTTATGAAGTGTTTTGTTCTTGGAGAAAACTAAGATAACTAGTTCTCAGGTATCTTTTGCTGATGCTTATGTTTGTGATTATCTTCATCTTCTAGCTAAGGCCTTATGTAGTTATATTGGGTATCTGGGAAAATTTACTTTTGATTATTGTCCAAGGGAAAGATTGACTTTTTTCTTTATCTTTTAAAAGCCTGAGTTGTTCTACTTTGGATTTGGTATAACTTTTGGCACTCAACAATCACTAAAAGAAGAGGTGAACATTGAGGAAATTAATAGGACTAGATAAACTTGCAATCCAGAGACCATTTTATCTGTATTTTCTTTTACTCTAAAAGTTAATGGTTCATTTACCTGCATTTACGTTGCTTTCAAGAAGTGTTTGTGTCCAAATTTGCAGGTTATGGTACTGGAAGCTTGCATGGTCCTTTTGCTCGGATAAGAGGTCCTTTCACTCCATCTCAACTGATGGAGCTAGAACACCAAGCTTTAATCTACAAGTACATGGCTGCAAATGTGCCTGTGCCTTCCAATCTGCTCATCCCTCTCAAGAAATCCATGTACCCGTACAGTTTGTTGGGAGCTTCATGTAAGCTTCTTTATGATCCTTGGAAATAAACATCAAGTATTCCTGCACTTTTCCCTACAATACATGGATAAATGAACATACTTCTGAATCAATCTGCAGTTGTTTCTGCTTTCTTTGTCTCTATCAAAACTTTTAAATGTTTTCTTGTCTAAGAGACAATGGCTATTAGTATGTTAGCATTTCCTTACTTTTACTGTTTGTGTAGACGCTTTGATCTGTTTCTTTGCATCATATTATGGATTTTTGTACGTTATGTTTGTTTTAGTCTTCTCAATCAGATAATGAAATTGCTTTTCCAAATCCGTTATATGTCATCAAAAGAGGTTCTTTCAGTTTTTAAGTAAGAGTATGCTTTGAGTTGATCTTCTTTTCCCCTTTCTATTAGCCCATTTTTCTTCTACTACAACCCTCGTTCCCTTTTTTCTTTTCTCTCTGTCATGTTTCTTTCTAATTTACAGTGGGACGGAGTACTTTCCATCTGGGCTATGCTGGCAACATCCCTGATCCTGAGCCTGGTAGGTGTCGTCGAACGGATGGAAAGAAATGGCGGTGCTCGAGGGATGCCGTAGCTGATCAAAAGTATTGTGAAAGGCACATAAATAGGGGCCGTCATCGTTCAAGAAAGCCTGTGGAAGGCCAGACTGGCCATGCTGGGACCATGACTACCAAGTCGAAGATGGTGCCAATTGCTTCTTCCACGTCGACGACAGTTCTAACCAGTCGAGGTGCTTCCAACATCCTCGCTGTCGCACAGCAAGAGTTTAAAAGCTTGCAACCAGCTACTGCCAATTCTCCTGCAAATGCATCTGTCAACAGGCAAACTAATGATGATTTCTTGTGCTTGAGTTTTCAATATTGTCCTTATAATCTTAAAGTTTATACGAGTCTACAGAGTTGATAATCATTTTCCTTTAATTTTCCTATAAAGTTGACCTTATCATGTCATCTTTACTTTTGGTTCCTAAGAGTTGGACTTAGGATTCCTTTTAAGGTGGATACTTTTTTTTTCCATTATTCAAGTTGTTGCTTTAATAGTTTCTTAGATTGTTTACTTCAATTGGTTGATACTAAACAAATTACATTCAATTGTCAGAGGACAAGATACACGAGGCAAAACCATTGTCTCTTCCAAAGGTGATCCAAAGTCTGAGGGTTCTACTCCTACCATTTTGGAGCAAGATACTGGAATCGTCAAATCTCCTTCATTGAAGTTTGGACTTGTTTCCTCTCATTTCCTTGGAAATCCTTCTTACAGTTCTTACATGAACACCAGAAGTTGTGATTCTTTTCTAAATTTCAGTGACCAAGAAACCGAAGACCAACATCCACGTCGCAGATTCATGGATGACTGTTCTAAGGACCAGGGAAGTAACTCGGTCATTAGTTGGCCTGAACAGCTGAAGTCTGAATGGAGTCAATGGACTCAACTCTCAATGTCAATCCCAATGTCCTCCACAGACTTCTCATCGTCATCGTCCTTTCCAACACAGGATAAACTTATGTTCTCGCCACTAAAGTTATCTCGCGAATTTGAGCCCATCCAAATGGTTTCAGGCCAAAAGACAGCCAGCTGGACGCCGATCTCTTGGGGAACTTCAGTGGGTGGTCCACTGGGGGAGGTGTTAAGCACTACTACAGGCAATGCACGTATTTGCAGGAGTTCATCAGACCTTAACGTTTCGACTGAAAGATGGGATGGAAGCTTGCAGTTGGGATCTTCTCCAACTGGAGTGTTGCAAAAAGCAATGTTTGTTTCACTTTCGAACAGCAGTTCAGGTAGCAGCCCTAGAGCTGAAAGCAAGAAGAACAATGATGGTGCTAGCTTCTACGAGGATGTGCTTAGTTCAACAATTGTAAGTTCGTCTTTGTAAAATGCTTTGTCAAGTTCGTCTTTGTAAAATGCTTTGTCCTGGAACCATGGAACTTGTGGAAGACAAGACTTTGAAGTTGTTTATCTGATAAAAATATATTTCTTTTGTTTCTCTTTGGTTGCTTTTTTTTTTTCTTTTCAAAATTTAGAATGTAAAAGACTTGGCAGATCCCATTTAACAGGAATTGGTCATTTTGTTGTTTAATTTTATCAGGTTGAATATTCACGTCCGATCAATCTCCATTTTGGAATTTGACATTTTTGGAATGACTAATCATAAAAAGTTAATATCGAATCAAACTCAATTATTTTAAAATATATTTTGAGTTTGAGTTTACGTATTTGGAAACTTCAATTCTATTTAGTCTATTACCAATACTAAATTTTATTAAAATATCTTTCACGTATATTAATACTTCTAATATTAAAATAAGCATTGAAATTTTGTTAAATTGCCTTTAATTAATTTAATTTAATTAAAATATAGTGAAATTATTAAAAAGAGTGATGTTTAAAGTTTGAATAAATATAATTAAAAATTATAAAATGATATAAAGTACAATATATATTGGTCGGGTCGGTCATGTTGGGCCTGGACTCGAACATAACGACCCGTGGGCCGATCGATCTATCAAAGATGTCAAGCCCAAGCCCGATCCATGCTCTCCATAGCCCATTGGCCGGAGAAGATCTTCCATGCAGAAGTA
>JAOQMQ010000194.1:23420259-23466698 GCA_027563845.1 Erythroxylum subrotundum
GACCCTGAACCATACAGAAGGCTAATAGGCAGGCTGCTCTATCTAAATTTCACTAGACCCGACTTATCTTACTCTACGCAACACTTAAGTCAATTCATGCAACACCCTCGGACTACACATTTGAATGCAGCATTACATTTAGTGAAATACTTGAAGCAATTTCCCGAGCAAGGGCTCTTCTTTCCAAGAAGGAGTAGCCTCCAGATCCAAGCATTTTGCGATGCTGATTGGGCCTCCTGCCCACTGACTCGACGATCTCTCACTGGTTTCTGTGTCTTCCTCGGCTCGGCCTTGATCTCCTGGAAAACGAAGAAACAAAAAACGGTAAGTAAGTCATCAGCTGAAGCGGAGTACCGAAGTATGTCCGCAACAGTATCAGAGTTACAATGGGTATCGTACCTACTTGAGAACCTTCAAGTCGATTTTCAACTCCCCATCCCGCTGAGTTGTGACAACAAAGCAGCAGAGCACATCGCCGCAAACCCGGTTTTCCATGAACGGACAAAGCACCTTGAGATCGACTGCCATATTGTGAGAAATCAAGTTCTGAAAGGCTTTGTTCGACTTAAGCATGTCTCTTCTCGGGAGCAACTGGTAGATTTGTTGACAAAACCTCTCGGCTCATCTGCGCACCACCGTTTGATGTTCTGAATGAAACATTTACAAGATGAATCCCCAGATGGTGAAAGAGGATAAAGGTGCTACAGGAAAAGAAAAGAAGAAATTGTTTCCAAGGAGACGTAAAATAAAAGCAATGGGACCAGACTCTCTGCTCAAGACACACTCTGAACCAGACTCTCTGCTCAAGACACACTTTGAAGTGACAAGACAAAGTCAGTTGTGAGTTAAAAAACAAGAACCGCCATTGTCTTGAGGAGGGAGTGTTAAAACAAATAAATATGATAGATGTACGAGAGCTTAAACGAGTGACCCTCCCATGTGCATCTGTTAGAAACGCCAGCTGTAAATATTCTAGGAGCTTCTTTGAGTTTTTGTTTTTACTTTATTATCCTTCTTGCACTGTATATGTATAGGTAGGGTCAGTTTTAATGAATCAGAAAAAACAGAGATACTCTCTTTTTCTCACGTACTCTTCAACTCTGGAGTACCATTAATTTGACAATGTCCATTTAATATAGAGAGCAGCTACATCTATTCCATTCTAACCCCCTTTAACTTTTACATAAAATAAATTTTCTTTTGCTAGTTTCCAATAAATATCCAACACTAATGGACGAGGCATTCTTTGGGTTAGAAGTAAGGATTATCATTATCATCATTACATTCAGTTCGAAGTTTCGTAATAAAGCGAGATTTGGGGAGGTCTGATAGTACACAATCTTAGTCCTATATAATAGAAAGACTGTTTCCAGTAGACTCACATGCTGATGTGACAACAAAAGAATAATGCAGGTTAAAGAGTAAAAAAGTAAAACTATAATTAGGTAAATAAAATTATAATAAATACAAAAAATAAAATATAACTCGACTTTTAAAAATAAAATATATTTTAAAACTAAAATATAACGAAATATATCATCTCTTTGTCTGTAGAAAAGCACCAATACTCAGATGATAAGAGAGTAACAAAGCATCAAAGAACTGTAAAAAAGCACCAATACCCAAATAATAAGAGAGCAATAAAGCATCAAAGAACTCAACTTTAAGAAGTAAGGATTATATTAACAATAAATATTGTTGTATTTTAATTTATGAAATAAGTCAACAAGAACTTTAAAAATATTTCTTATATACTTTTGCAAATACTAAATGATTATATATGTCAATTTCATATATATTTATTACTGAGCAAAATTTATATTTATTATTGAGCTCAACTAATTTATTTGTCAGTTTGATTACTTATTTGCCAATATGACTATTATTAAATTACTTGTCAATAAAAACAATAAATTAGATCTTCCACGCGATATTTCAAGTGATATTGGGAATCAAAATATGGTAATCGAATATGATAGAATACTGTGCTCTTCAATGTTGAAAACCATTGAAGTGAGGCACTCTAATTATGTTAACATATTAATATAATGAAAAAAAGTTAATAAGATTAAAACACAATGTACCAAATCCAATGAAAATCATGGCAATCAATTTATTGGTAAAATTTCACCCACCCTATATTTTAAAATATTGTTAGTTGAATTCCACTCCTTTGCCAATCTAACTTGGTGATATGGTCTTACCTTATGATAATCATTGTAACCAAATTACCTTATGATGAGAAAAGACATAGAGCTACACTACAACAAAACAGACCATTGGTAAGTTTTTTGTGACGAATTCTTGATTCGTAGCAGAATGTTAAAATTTTTGCGACGTTTTACATAATCGTCGTTAAATATATATATTTTGCACGATTTTGGCTAATCATCGCAAAAGGATTAACATTTAGCGAACGACTTGCTGAATTCGTCGCCGGTGTTGGAGCCTTTTGTGACATTAATCCACATTAATCATCGCTGAAAGTTCACTTTTGGCGGCGAAATTGGAAATCGTCACCAAAAATTAACATTAAAGATTTTATATCTAAAAATTGTAAAATGTTTTCAAAGTTTTAAACATATTGTTAAAAAACACATGCATGGTAGATAATTTAAAATTTGAAAAGTAAATATTTTTTGAACATAAAAAGTAATGTTTTAAAAATCGGACCGAACATCGAACCGGTAAGAGAAAAAAATTAAAATTTAAAGGTTCAAACGGTATTGAACCACTATAAAACTGATATATAATAAATAAAAAGTAAAAATTATAAGAATAAATACAAATAAAATAATTTGTTGAAATAAAAAATATACCAATGAATTAGAGGTTATACTAAACTTTATAGCTTATATTATAGAAAAAATTAATTAACCTTAATAAGCAAAATATATAACTAAATTCACAAATTATTATATGAGTGATTATATATCTATATTATTATTTTCTTTGACTTATTTTATAAAAAATAAAATTCATTGTAAAATTAAAAGAGTCAATATAATTTACAGTAATATTAAATTAAATGTAATTATGGTACAAATAAAAAGTTATAGTTCAAATAATTGAACAAGGTTAAAAGTAAATAATAAAAAATTAAAAATACAAAATGAACTAGATGGGCATAAACACTTGAAAAGTAATTATTGATTAAATTAAAGGCATGTCAACATCTTCTATTCTTTAGTGTTACCATATAAACAAGTAATTTTAAAAGGCTATATTAAAATAATAGTTGTTGACTGAAGAGGGACACCGAGTAGTCTGATTTGCGAAATTGATTCATTATGCCTACAAGAAAGGGGTCATTTAAGTATATGGGAATGAATTATGCAAAGAGAAACAACGGGCAAGTAGATAGATTGTTTGTTATTACTTACCAACAATAGAATGATGAACAAAATCTCACTTGTTAAACTTGATACAATAATTACCATAGTTTTTAGCTTTGGAGTTTTTGATCAACAAAGGATATATAAAACAACTACCAAATTAGCTTAACATGAAATAGAGTTCAACACACAGAAAACTAATTAATCAAATCATCCTATAAAGCTATCAAATTATGCTTATATGTTATTTCTAAGCAAATTGAAACCATGAATAACACTGAACAAACTCAAACTCTATATGAATATGGATTGACAACTAAAATCAACATTTAACTCCAAAACCCATTCATCAATTCTCAAATTTTTTGCTCCTTCATCTATCAAGTTTGTATCTCATACGAACCAATTCCCAGTGACAGAAATGGCAGAGAAACTCATTTCTAAACACAATATATAACCACATTAAACTACATGGAAAACAATACACAACAATATCAATAACTACTCGCTGGAATCGTCACAACAGCAACTCAACCCACCTTCCATAACTAAGCTAAACCCACAAAAGCCTTTCTTGATCCTTGTTCTCACAATACTTTGGCATCCAACTCTAGAAACAAAGAACGATAATTTGCTAAAAACCAAGGATGATTTTTGTTATCACCTTAGCTTATACACCTATATCCAGAAACAAAGAACAATAATTTGGTAAAAACACCAAGGATGATACGTGTTCTCACCTTAGATTCGAGTTCAACACCCATCTTCAAAAATAGAGAACAATAATTTGCTAAAAACCAAGTATAATCCTTGTTCTCACCTTTACTTCGAAACCCTTCTCTATAAACAGAGAACAATAATATACTACCTTAGCTTCAACACCCATCTCCAGAAACAAAGAATGACACCACCCATCTCTAGAAACATAGAACAACAATCTGCTAACTTAGCTTCGACACCCATCTCCAGAAACAGAGAATAATAATGTGCTAAAAGCATCAAGGATCAACTCACCACGAGAGGTTGTTATGCCCCTTGTCCCTTTATTCTCAAAAAATGCTGCTTCAATATGACCTAGCTATCGAACGATCCCAGTTCACGGTAGAGAACAAGATAGCAAGCGAGCGTACCTATATTTGCTTCTTCTCCACCAAGCACGGATGTTTAAGGATAACTTTAGGTCGGTGGCTACCCTTTATCTACCCAGAAATGGAAGCGATGATGATGAGATTTGCGAAGCAAAGACAATGAAGAGGCAAGAGTAAAGGGAGGAGAGCTTTTAAGTTTTAATTTTTTGATTTCAAATGTTTACGATTCCAACTAGTTCACCGATAAACCGGTCGGTTCTCTCATAAACTGGTCAATTTTTTATATTTACAGGTTATTAAATGAAACTGAATTGAACAACCAACCAGTTCATATCGTTTTAGTCGAACAGGTCAGTTCGATTCAATTTTTAAAACACTAATAAAAAGATAAACATATCTAAAATTTTAATGTTAATAAGATCAGAACATCATAAATTTAAGTTTACTACTATTCTTAGTCATTAATATTTATTGACAATAAAATAATAATATATATAAATATTGAAATATGTTAAGCACTATGATATAATGATATCTGGTATATAAGTACTACAAGATGTTAATTAGAAGTTTAAAAATTATTACAAATAAAATAATAAATAAAGTTTCGCCTTTAATATTTCATTGAAAAGGAAAGGAATTTTTTTTCTGGATTCAAAGTGACATTAGAGTCGGAAGAAAAGGTAAAGGGGTTTTTACTGTCTGGATTCTCAAGAAGGCTCCTTGCACGTTCTAAGCCATCAATTGAAACAGTTAAAGATCTTCCCTCATGGTTTGGTGAATTGACACCCTCTTCCAACAATATCTTTGCTTTAACTAAATTTGCAGAAGATATAGTGAACGAATACCCAGATGAATTATACATGATGGTATTAGATGAATCGCATGTACTAAACATTTCACCTAATGAGCAAAGAATATAGAACAATCAAAGTTAAATCAAACAGTATTAGGAACCCAAATTCGAACACTTGCTTATCGATTGATAAACTTTATCATCGTCATAATGAACAAATATAGTTTTTGCAATCGACCACTGTTCTAAAACAACTGCTTTTTCTAATCCTGTGCGGATTATCGGGACACCGCCATTGCCACCACCTTCATTTCCATTTATGTTCTCTTAAAGATTCGAGTAAACTTAACACAACATATAGTATATATAATCAAATGTTCATCTAACAGCTTCATAACAGAAAATGAGATACATATAATAAAGAAACAGAGGTAGTTCGGATGATATTTAAAACCTTGAAGAAGAAGATCAACCATGGAAGGCAATGGATGATTAGCGTTTGATGAGGAGATTTGTTCTGCATCAATTTGTTCTTTATTAGGGAGAATTTTGCCATATTCCTCCAAGCGGAGCTCATTTCCACTATCGCAAAAAAGTTGCCATGTTGACATTTAACGATGAATTATTGTTAACAGTTTTATTATGAAAAGTTAATAGAAGAATTCTTATTTGAAATGTATGTATGCTAAAAGATTTAGCCTTTTAAGAATAAGAGTAAAATATGTCGAACGGTTAAATTAGCTAGCATTATGCACTTTTATAAACTTTGATGATCAAATGATAAGGCATCATGCAAAGTTGAACTGATTTCAAATAAATTTTAAGATTTTGAGCCATAAAAGATTGAAACACTCAAATCAATATATATTTCCTTTAAAGTGTATTGTCTTATATTAGGATTTTTCTCTAGAATTTGTAGGGAACATTTAAAGACCTAATCAAAATGTGCATGTATAAGAATAAAAAAGGTTATAAGAATAAAAAAAGGCTTTCATTGGAAGTCGAAAATCCCTTCCGCCTTCGAAGGACTTTGTGGAACCTCTTTTTCCTTAAGCCTTATCTGAAAGTCTTTGTAACTCCCTTATCGCTGATGTTTTAGCTCAAGAGATTAAAGAGATGTTTAACTCCTTCAATCCAAATAAGGCCCCTGGACCAGATGGCTTCAATGGTTTTTTCTTTAAACACACTTGGCACATTCTTAGGGAGGACATTACTAGGGCTACCCAAGATTTTTTTCAGCATGGTAAACTCCTTAAAGACCTTAACTCTACCTTTATCACGCTTATCCCTAAAAAAGCTCACCCTTCCATAGTGGTAGGTTATAGGCCTATCTCATGTTGTAACATGCTGTACAAAGTCATTGCTAAGATCATCGCGAATAGGCTTAGAGAAATTCTCTCACATTATTAGTCCTAACTAAAGTGCATTCATTAAGGATAGGAGAATTGGGGATAACATCTTGTTAGCCCAAGAAATTTTCAAAAATTACCACCTTTCTAATGGTCAAAAGAGATGTGCCTTCAAAATTGATCTCCAGAAAGCTTATGATTCCATCCATTGGGATTTCCTCATCAATTCCTTAGCAGCTATAGGCTTTCCTACGAAGTTCATAGCTTGGATCCAAGAGTGCATTTCCTCCCCTTCGTATGCCATTTTGATCAATGGATCACCCTCCAAATTCTTCAAAGGAAAATCTGGGCTTAGACAAGGAGACCCTTTATCCCCTTACCTCTTTATTATTTGTATGGAAGTTTTTTTCCAGAAGCTTGAATGACTATGTAGTTAAAAATCCTTCCTTTAAATACCACTGGAGATGCAAAGAACATAAACACCCATCTCTTGTTTGCAGATAACCTACTGTTGTTCTGTCATGCCGACATAGGTTCTATTCTAGTTTTGCTCAATTGCCTAACCTCCTTCTCTCAATTTTCAGGATTGGATATGAACCGTTCTAAAAGTCAGTTTTTTCCCATGACATGACTCACTTGGCAAACCAAATGGCCCAACTGTCTGGGCTTAGGCAAGGTTCCCTACCCATAAAGTATCTAGGTGTTCCCCTCATTACAGGTAGGCTTTCGAGGAGAGATTGTTTACCCTTATTGGCTAAGATTGATGCGAAAGTAAACAAATGGACCCATAAAAGCCTTTCTTATGCGGGTAGACTTCAACTAGTGAACTCTGTGCTTTCGTCATTCCAAGTGTATTGGGCCTCTCACTTTATTCTCCCGTCTTCTATCCTCAAGGAACTAGAAGCAAAACTCAGGAATTTTCTATGGGCTGAGCGGGTGGATAGTCACCATCAATCCAAAGTTAAATGGAGTGACCTTATTAAATCCAAAAAGGAGGGGGGTTAGGGATTAAACATTTGCCAACCTGGAACCTTGTGTTGTTAGGGAAGAGGATTTGGTTACTTTTCTATGATAGAGAGGCCATGTGGGTTAGATGGGTGCATACGGTTATTTTGAAACGGAAAAACTTTTGGAGTGCACTCCCTACTAATAATAGCTTCTGAAGTTGGAGGAAAATTTTAAGTGTCCGGGATAAATTAGGGAATCAATTCAGATTTAGGATAGGTAATGGGCAGTCCACTCTCTTATGGCAGGATCCTTGGCATCTAAGGGGAATCCTAAGGAACTTCTTATCTCCTAGGGAGATAAATGGGTCGGGCTTACCTATGATAGCCAAGGTTTCTGATATAATCACTAATAATGGGTGGAAGTGGCAGGATTTTTCTGTGGAACTCATTGCTAATTTTGAAACCGTTCAATATCAACCGACTAATTCTTCGGATCACTTGGAATGGCTCCCTAGCTCCTCAAAGATTTACACCAATAGTTCATCTTACAAACTCATGAGACCCTCAACTCAATATATGCCTTGGTATAACCTGGTTTGAATTAAAAATAACAGCCCATTGTGTTCCTTCATTCTTTGGCTAGCAGTCCTTAAAAAACTCCAAACAATGGGTAAACTTCACTTTTTATACACGCCCAACCACTGTTCACTGTGTCTGTCGGACATGGAATCCAATGAGCATCTGTTTTTTAACTGTCCTTTCTCTAAGTTTGTATGAGACCATTGCCTCAACAGTTTCCAAATACCCATCCCCAACCTTTCCAGCCTTCCTTCTATCCTTTCTTGGTTCCACCAAACACCGCCACTATCCCCCCTTTTCCCTATCCTTCTTTCCACAACGGTTTACCACATTTGGACCGAAAGGAATTCAAGAACCTTCAAGGATGTAGCCATGGAGGTAGAGAGCTTACAAGCCAGGATAATCTTTCAAGTTCTGGAGAATCTCAACCTACACACATTGAGAGGTAATTAGATCTATGGTGCACTAACCTTTTCATGCAGATTCCTGTTCAACTCGGCGGTCTCACTTCCCCACAGATGAACCCTCTTAGATGGCCACACTTTCAAGGGCTTCGACGACGTTCCAAATGCAATTTGAATTCTATGGAGTTTGCTAGGCAATGGTTTCTGCACTGTAAACCATTACCTATGGTAGCTGCTGTGGGCATTAACTGAGCAAATACATACAGATTACCAGGATTTGATGATACCATGATTATCTATGGGATTGGTCTGTGTTTGCTAGTGTATTTTGGGTATCTGCTGATATAATGCAGTAGTAGTTGTTGGTGTTTTATTTCTTGGCGTATAACTGTGCTTTTGTGGCATTTGTTTTGAGCTTGATCTTGTCACCTTCTATTCTGGCAGGCTTTGGTAAGTCCTGTCTAGGAGCAATTACTGGCAGGGCAGTTAGATGCATGTCATTTTGTTTTTGCTTGTTTTGAGAATACCTTTGGTAGCTCTTGCTTATACATAACTTTTTATTCTTTATAAAGTTCAGATTTACCAAAAAGAAAAATGTTAACTTACAAACCCACTCCAATTATATATCCCTAGTTAGCTCCTTTGAGCCATAACCTTATTATTTTATTTTATAACTATATTGCAATCCTTACATGTTGTGTTATGGTTCAAATTAATATTTTTGGTTTATTGATATATGTATTCATAAAAAAGTACCAAAAAAAATAGTAAGAAAGGTAGCATGAAGAAAACTCAATGTGATGGTAATTGTTCTTCATATGAAGTAATTAACCATTCCTAAGTGGGTTGAATTAAATATTCAAACTTATATGTTTGTTACCTATATAGGTTTTGATGCCTTGCTAATATTTTTGATTTTGACCATTTGACTTTTAATTGTTATGTCTAATCACAGCTTTGTGACATGTTAAAATAAAGTCCTTATGATGAATAAGTGATATAGATTTGGTACAAAAGCAATCATATGGTAAATATGTACATAAACATCCGTTGTAGATTTAGCCTTGATTTTATAGTAGACCTTTCATCAAACAGTTAGCAAGGTGTCCTCAAGCAAGCATGGAAAGTGGAAAAAAAAGTCTGCTTATGCACATCCAACATAAAAACACAATTCACTGTCTTCCAAAAACAAACAGAAAGGGAAACCTATACACCATTAGTACAACAAAAAACCCATATAAAACTCCAAAACGCAGCAGAAAAATAGAGTACAGTAAAGAGGGTTCTTGGTAATAGAAAAGAAGAACAATATGTACCAACATAAAACACAACACTTCTTCGACAATGACGACCAGAAGACAGGAGACAACCACAAAAGAGGAAACAACACTTCTTCGACAGATTATCAAGAGGAAGTATGATGGCTAACACGAAAACAAAAATGATTTCATTTTTGTGTTAATAACCTAGTAAAAAACGACGTCATTTTTTTATTAAGCTAAACAACGTCGTTTTTTATAAAATCGGAAGAAATATACCATTTGGTGAGGATTCAAAACTCATCACTAAATGGTATCCCATTACCATTTGACTTCACATTTGGCTAACATAATTATATATATATATATTATATATTATATCAATTAGTACGGAATTTTTATATGATCAATAGAAAATTATGATTAAATAGAGTAATATATTACATGAGTATGATATGGGAAAATTTATATATTATGTAATAATTAATAAATCATTATACTGGTCACAATTATTATCTATACATTCATATAACATTATATTAATTACCTTATATGATAGTAATAATAGCAATTTAATTAAAAAATACATTGCAATATATTAAAAAATGAAAGTCAATATGAAATATTAATATACTTATTAATATCATATTCTTAAAAATTAAATTTAATATTATTCAAAATATATTGTAAGCCTAAAAATAAATTTAGTTAACAACAAATTTCAAAGATCAAATTTAATATTAATCACAATGATTGTATAAGTGTAAAAATAAATATAGTTAAAAATATCATTTATACTTTTTATTAACCTCTTTTAATATCTATGATTTAAGAATTTTATGTGGTCTCACAAAACTGTATTTATTATATATAAATTAGATAGTAATTTATTTTATTATATATTAAAATAATTTCGCAAAATATAAAAATATAGTATTGGCGACAATTTTGTAAATTGGTAGCCAAATATTTGGCTAATGTTTAACATCTGGCGATGATTGTTGCAGCATGTAAATCCAAATGGTGATGATTTTATAAATTAATAGCCAAATATTCAACTGTTGATTAGCATTTGGCCACGAATTGTGCAATTTTCTTTCGGCCTCTCCTCTCCTGCGCGTATGTTCTTCATTTTCTCTCCATTCTCCATCCTTTTTTCTTCTTCATTTGTGAGTCCACCATTTGTTGTTGTCTGCTTCCATCATCTCCGGTGAATCGTTGGTCGAGGCAAGTCGTTGCATCTTTGTTCTTGGGTATTTTTGTACTTGCAATTTTGGTGTTTAAGCTTTGATGTTGGATGGGTTGTTCGATGTTTTTTTGAGTTGTTTGTGATTGTTTGGACTGTCAATGGTTGCATTTTACTTTGAATGTATTAATGCTAGTGAAGAAAGGGAAAAGACATTATTTCTTTTAGTTAGTTTAGGATGAATTTATAATGTGTATAAAGTGTTTGATGAAAGTTTTGATACGATTATGTTAAATTGTTTCATATGCTTGAGTAATTGCTATATATCATATGCTTCTATTGACATTATAGTGATAATTGATTGTAAGTCAATGACCTATCTTACAATCCTATCAACATGTGTCAATCTAGGTATTAGTAAAAAAACTTAAGACTTAACTCTAAGCATTTTCTCTATTTTAATCTCCAAGACCAAGTTGTAAGCATTATATTTTAACTTTCAAATTGTAGCATTCGTTTTAGGTATATTAATTCCAATTTGAATTCTAAGTTCCAACTCCAAGTATTTAATTTTCAATTTCAGGATAATAATTTATTATAAGAATTTTCTTTATTTTAAAACCTTAAGATCTATTCTAGGCATTTTATCCATTTCCTAACTTGACTCTAGGCATTTTTTTTCTTTTTAATGTCCTAAGGTTCACTCTAAGCATATAAATTTCGCATTTTTTTTCTTTTTAATGTCCTAAGGTTCACTCTAAGCATATAAATTTCATTTTAAGCCCTATCACATAGTTGTAAGCATTTTTTACGTTTTAAGTCCTAAGACCCAACTCTATGAATAACATAAGTATTTACTACATATGGAATGAGTTTGATCTCTTATGGATGATCCGAGGCATAATAAACCCCTAGGATGGTATATAGGTTGGAAACTTGTGATGTAACTCTCATGAGGTTTATCGGTGAAATATTCCACGAGCCTAGGAGTCACAATGAGAAGTCTCATTATTTATTTATGTGGCCTAACAATGTCACATACCATAGTGTTTGTTTGAATTCAAACTTAGTATATGAACTTGTACTGATTACTCGAGAACTATTAACTTGTATATAAAATGAGGATTACATTTGTTAATTCAGTTATTTAATTTTAATTATATAGCTAGATGGGCAAAATTTAGATGTCTTATCGAAAATGGTCCACTGAATACTTAAAAGGAGTTAAAAGTTTCATGCAATTTGTAAAAGATCAAATGGTGGTGAATATTGTATTCGTTGTCCATGCATAGGTTGCTTAAATGTGAACATTCAACATCAAGATGTGGTATATAATCACTTGCTAATCTAAGGCATAGATAAATTATATACTCCATAACCTTATCATGGCAAATGTTCAGAAGTAAGTTGTAGTAGAAGTGTTGGTACAGGTGTTGATGATAGTAGCAATAATGATGTAGAAGATTGTAATATTAATGATGATGGGATTAGCAAGATGTTAGAGGATTATGGGAATTAAATGGAGACTATGAATTAAACTGTTTTGCCTAACATAATTGGTAGTATTACAGAAGATAATTTTAGAAAGTTATTAAAAGTTGCACAAGAAGAATTATATCTAAGGTGCTCGAATTTCTCTTAGCTATCTTTGGTTACCAAGTTGTTGCATTTGAAGGTCTATAATAAATGGAGTAACAAGTCTTTTGATATGTTAATTGACTTACTCAATGATGCATTACCTATTGGAAACAAATTGCCTAAATCTTACAATGATGCAAAGAAATTGTTAAGGGACCTTGGATTAGGATATATATCAATACATGCTAGTAAGTATGATTGTGCTATATTTTGAAAAGACAATAAAGATCTTGAATAGTGTCCCATTTGTGGTAGATCAAGGTGGCGAGTGGATGATGGGAGAGGGAAAAAGATACCATATACAATCTTGAGATTCTTCCCTATTAAACCACGACTACAAAGGCTTTTTATGTCAACAAAAACAACCATAGATATAAGGTGGCATAAAGAGAAACGCATTGATGATAACATTATGCATCATCTAGCAGACTCAATCGCATAGAAAGACTTTGATGGAAAGTTTCCATGGTTTGTATAGGATTGTCATAATGTTCGACTTGGTTTAGCCTTAGATGGATTTAATCATTTATGTAATGAGTACTTCTTACAACATGTGACCGGTAATTCTAGTGCCATTCAATTTACCTTTATAGAGATGTATGAAGGAGCCTTTTATGTTATTGTCTTTATTTATTCCAGGGCTTATTGGTCCTAAAAAGGATATCGATGTATACATGTAATTCTATGGGAGGTTAGGTTAGAAACTTTTGATGTCGTTGAAGGTGAAACATTTATAATGCATACAACCATTTTGTGGACTATAAATGATTTTCCAGCTTATGAGAATTTGTTTGGATGGAGCACTAAAGGGTATATGGCCTCTCCTGCGTGTAACCATCAAACTTATTTAATGAGGCTACGAAGTAAATATGTTATATGGACATCGTTATTACTTAGAACATGGGAATAGATGGAAAAAAAGCAAATTGTTTAACGACAAAGTAGAATTGGGTGAAGCTCCTTTGCACTTGTCTGGTGATGATGTGGTTTACCAACTATCACATTTTGGTGACATTACACCTGGCAAAAGCCCAAATAACATAAAGAAAAAGCGAAGTGTTGTTGGAATTTAAAAAAAAGCATAATTTTCAATTTTCCATATTGATGTGATGCATATTGAAAAAAATATTTGTGAGAATATTTTAGGAACTTTGATAGGAATTGATGGAAAATCGAAAGACGCAATTAAGAATTAGACTTGGAAGATATGAATATAAGAAAAGATTTGCTTTTGAAAAAAAACAGAGATGATGGGTCATACATCATTTCACCTGCTTGTTACAACATGTCAAAAAAGGAGAGAAGCAAACGTTTTGTCAATTTCTTAAATCAAACAAGTTTCCTGATGGGTATGCATCTAATATAGCCCATTGTGTGAATGTTAAAAAGGGAAAAGTATCAGGGTTGAAAAGCCATGATTGTTATATACTTCTGTAACGATTACTTCTTATTGGAGTACGTGGGTGTTTACCAAAGGATATATTCGTAACTTTAGGTCAAATGGGTGAATTTTTTAAGCAATTATGTTGCAAGACACTGAAAGTTGAAGAGCTTGAGAAAATGAAAAAAAGACATAGCTTTGATTCTATGTAAGCTTGAACTAGTATTCCCCCTATCTTTTTTTGATGTTATAATGCATTTGACATTTCACTTACCACATAAGGCAAAACTTTGTGGATTTGTTCAATTTCAATGGGTTGTCTCTATTGAAAGGTAAATTATATTAACTTATACTTTTTTCTAAAGTTATTAGCTACTAACAATTATTAATGTTTTATATGTTGTTTAATTTTTTTTACTCTCTTAGGTGTTATGTGCATAATAGAGCTTGACCTGAAGGGTTTATTGCAGAAGCTTTTATAGCAAATGAATGCTTAACATTTTGCTCGATGTACTTAAATGACGCGGAGACAAGATTTAATAGACAAGAATGTAACTTTGATTTTGATCAAGATGGTGGCTTGTCAAATTTCTCCCAAAAAGTAAGGCCACTTGGTGTCGAAAAAATATGAAGTTAACTAAAGACGAACTTGAAATTGCCCATTGGTATATTTTGTACAATTGCTAGGAAGTCGATATATATATGAAGTATGTATATTACTTTTGATTCAAAATTTCATATTTAAATTTTGTGGTTAAATCTATATTTCCTGATCTCTATTTACTTTTTTAAATAGAGAGCACAAAGATTCGATCCAAAGCAAACATATTATTAAAATTGAAGAAAGACATAAGATTAAGTTCATATCTTGGTTTAGGACTCGAGTAAGTTTTTGTCTTATAGTATAAAGTTATGACAATTTGTATGTCATATTAACTTCTAATTATATTTTATCCGAAAGATTATATGGTTACATAACTGTAATGTGCAAGAGACGACAGCAACATTATATGTTTTGACCTGTGGGCCTTATATGTGTAGCAAAAAATATACAGGTTGCATTGTTAATATAGTTAGATTTCACATACAAGATCGAGACATTCAACTTAGAAGCCAAAATTATGATGTCGTTGTTGAAGGATGTCATAACGATGATTTTATTGACTTTTACGGTATCATCTCAGAAATAATAAAGTTCCATTACATCAAGGATAAAAAAGGTTGTTCTATTTAAGTGTAAATGGTTTAATTTTGCTGACATGAAAGTGAATGGAAATATTACTAGCATTGATGTTAGTAAGACATGGTATGCTAATGACTCTTTTGTCCTTGCAAGTAAAGTGAAGCAATTTTTCTCCTCAATGATATTGTATTGGGCAAAAATTGGAAGTTTGTTTAGAAGTTTCAACACCGAAATCTCTTTGATTTTTGTGAAAGGGATAATGGTCTAATGAGTGATGATGATCTAATGAGTGATGATGGTGATGAAGTATATCAAGAGATTGAATGAGAGCTAAATAATGAAGCCATCCAAATAGAAGATGCAGATATATCATCATTACATAGAAGAGATGTTGATCCCAATATAGTACAAGTTGATGAAGTACAAGGCAATCTTGTTGTAGAAAGAGATAAAGACTATATTAAGGATGAATTATATGGCAATGATGATACTTTAGCTGAATATAATAATGATGAAGAGTTGAATCATAATATAATTAATGATGATGATTTTTAAGATCTTGATCTTGATAATTGAAGCTAATAAATGTTTTGTTTATATTGTTTGAAATGTATTATTGATGTTTGAGTTGTGATAATGTATAGAAAATCTTGGTAATATTTGAAGGTGAACTTTGGAGTAACAATATCACTACCAAGATACTTAAAAGGAGGCTAATTAAGTTTGTACCTTGAAATTAAGGAGACTTTTTTTAAAATTTTGGTATCCAACTTTTGCAAATAAGTATATTAATACTTGCACAGCTGTGGAAGAAGATACCTGGTCGTGTAAGAAGCAACATGACTATGTAAAAGGATACACGGCCATGTAAGTTTATCCTCTTACACGGTTATGTTTCTTCTTACACGTCTGTGTAAGAAGATACACATCTATGTAAGAAGATACACGACCGTGTAAATAAATAAATACAGTCATTTGTATTAATGCAGATTATTGATGTTTGATTTATATTTATACATATTGTTGATGTTGGAATTTATAGAAATATAATGTAATGGCACCTGATAAAAACAAAGAGAAGAAGGTAGCAATTATCGAAATTGTTCCTCCCCTGCGACAATTAGATCAAATAAACCCTAGCCAATAACAACAATTGACTTCATGCACCAATGAAGCCAGTCAACAACAACCTCCATTTACCTCAACTAGTATTGAAGTCTTCAAGTCTGTTAATCTTTACCAACTATAATTAAACTTATGCTCAAATATGTATTTACATGTTTACTGCATTTTTTGCTTATCATTATTCTTTTATTGTCCGGTTCTAATACCACCATCAGAAAAAGAGATAGAAGTATAACTAAAAGTTATGAGTTGCAATGCATGAATGTTGCAATGAACAATAAGTTATCTGTATGTACTGATACCTCACAAGGTCGTCCTGTTGACAAGATCTAACCAACAAAATGATTTAGTGAGTTGGGGGAATTGCTTGGACCAAATTGTCTTGCCTTTAGAATGTCAATTAATTGAAGGAAAAAAACTTACTACCAAATGCTTTGGACACAATTTTGGTAAAATTTCAATGTATTTAATTATATATAATTTTATTTTACTTATTTAAAGATTAATTTAAATTTTACTTGTTGTTCACAAATGAACCTCAATATTGTTGATATCGACAACTTTGATGTTTCAAGCAGTATGCCTTCATTGTTGAAACAAAAGACCAAGAATCATCGTTATTGATTACATAAATACTACAAATCTTTTCCTTCGAATGAGGAGACAAGAAGACATGTCTCGGAAAGGATGTCTACAAAAAATTGGAACAGTTTGTGTGATTGTTGGGCCTCTCCCAAAGTTTAGGTTCATTTTCTTTCCCTTCATATTTGCTTCCATTAATTTTGTTACTCGATTTAATGACTATTTTTTAAATTTAGGAAAAGCGTGAGAAGGCCAAGCTTAACAGAGAAAAAAAATAAAACTCCTCACAACCAAGGCTCCAAATCATTTGTTGTCGTACGGAATGAATATATAATTTCTTTTTTTAGAAGTTATAATTATATCAGTAAATACAATATTATTTATTATGTTTTCAATTCATTTTTTATATAAAACAGAGCCAGAAGGGATTACATGGAGAAGAATATGATAGGATCACTTTTTACAAACTAACATACCATAAGAAAGGTGAAAGCTGGATGTTTGAAGAAGCGCATAATAATTATGTAAGTATAAAAATTTGTTTTAATTTTAAGTTTATTTATTTATGTAGTATTAACTAATAATATTTTAATTGAATATTGATTTTATTTTTTAAATTTTAGAATAAGATGCAGGCGTTGTTGCAAACATCATTGTCTAACGGAAATGAGCTAAATGTAGATGACATTTGTAATAACGTGTTTTAAATTTTCGAATAAGATGCAGGTGTTACTACAGACATCATTGTCTAACGGAAATGAGCCAAATATAGATGATATTTGCGACAACATGCTTGGTAAGAGATCCAGCTACATCAAAAGTTTTTGGTTTGGCCTTAAGCCAACTACGTCATCCTCATCAAGATCAGCATAGGTTGCCCGTCTTCGAGAAGAGAACCAGTTGCTTAAGACTAAATTAGAATGTAATGAACAAAAGTTAGAACGTAATGAATAAAAGTTGCCAAGCTTGAAAAGTTAATAAAAATTTACTTGGCCCGAATTATGTAAGTAGTGACGATGAAAACGAGTCTTAGTTTATACATAAGAATTTTTGTTAACTTTTGTAATTAATATTTAATGATATTTTATTGTTTTTATACAATTCTTCTAATTTCTAGTTATTTTTAATTAAATTTTGTATAATAAGTTATTAAAAAAAATCTAAACATTATGTACAATAATATGTATTAAAAATGTCATCAATAATTATAATTAAAAATAATGTAAAAGGCACATGAATAGGGTCGTCATCGTTCAAGAAAGCCTGTGGAAGGCTAGACTGGCCATGCTGGCAGCATGACTACCAAGTCGAAGATGCTGCCAATCGCTTCTTCCACGTCATTTCTAACCGGCAGAGGTGCTTCCAACAGCAACAGTTTTAAGAGCTTGCAACCAGCTACTGCCAATTCTCCTGCAAATGCATCTGTCAAACGAGACAAGATCTTCTGTCTAGTTTTATGGTGTCTTATTCTGTCCTATAAATCTCAGCCATTTATTTATGCGGGTTCCGTGTGGGTCCCGCATAAATAAACACGGGACCTGCATAAATGAATGGTTGAGATTTATGGAATAGAATAAGACACCATAAAACTGGACAGGAGATCTGGACTCCTGTCAAACAGGCAAACTAATGATGATTTCCCGTGCTTGAGTTTTCAATGTTATCTTTATACGCTAAAGTTTATGTAAGTCTACAAGTTGATAATGATTTTCCTTTAATTTTCCTATAAAGTTGACCTTTTCATGTCATTTTTACTTTTAGCTCCTGAGAGTTGGACTTAGGATTCCTTTTAAGGTGTTTTTTTTTTTCATTATTAAGCGAGGTCGTAGGTTTAAATCACCTTCATGTATGCAGTCATTTAAAATTTGGGGTCAGAGTTTTATCTTTCGCAAAGGATCTACCTGGCTCGTTCGGGACTAATCTGAGTGTGGATGGCTTAAAGGTACCTTCTCATAATTGGAACCCTCCTAAAATACCTCGTGGGGAAAAAAAACTTAGATTGTTTACTTCAATTGGATGATAACTAAACAAATTTCACTCAATTGGCGGAGGACAAGATACACGATGCAAAACCATTTTCTCTTCCAAAGGTGATCCAAATTCTAAAGCGTCTACTCTTACCATTTTGGAGCAAGATAATACCCAAGATAATACCGGAATCGTCAAATCTCCTTCATTGAAGTATGGACCTGTTTCCTCTCATTTCCTAGGTAATCCTTCTTACAGTTCTTACATGAACACCAGAAGTTGTGATTCTTTTCTAAATTTCAGTGACTAAGAAACTGAAGACCAACATCCTCGTCGTAGATTCATGGATGACCGTTGTAAGGACCAGGGAAGTAACTCAAGTCATTAGTTGGCTGAAGAGCTGAAATCTGACTGGACTCAACAGTCAACTCTCAATGTCAATCCCAATGTCCTCCAAAGACTTCTCATCATCATCCTTTCCAACACAGGATAAACTTACGTTCTCGCCACTCAAGTTATCTCGCGAATTCGAACCCATCCAAATCGCTTCAGGCCAAAAGCCAGCAAACTGGACACCGATCTCTTGGGGAACTTCAGTGGGTGGCCCACTGGGGGAGGTGTTAAGCACTACTAGAGGCAATGCAGGTATCTTCAAGAGTTCATCAGACCTCAACGTTTCAACTGAAAGATGGGATGGAAGCTTGCAGGTAGGATCTTGTCCAACTGTGAGTGTTGCAAAAAGCAATGTTGTTTAACTTTCGAACAGCAGTTCAGGTAGCAGCCCTAGAGCTGAAACAAGAAGAACAATGATGGTGCTAGCTTCAACGAGGATGTGCTTAGCTTCTACCGGACCTTTTCAGATTTCATATATCAGCAGGATTTTAATTGAGTTGTTATCTCTTTTTTATTCACTAAAACCTGCCATTGCTAGTCTTTTTTGTTTTTGCTTATATAAAAATCCACTCTTTAAATAAAAACTTCTCTTTAGAAATGGAGAAGTTTAATTTTATCAATATGTCAAGTCTAATTTTATCAAGTTAAATATTCACGTTCGATCAATCTCCAATTTGGAATTTGACTTTTTTTGAATGACTAATCATAAAAAGATAATATCGAGTCAAACTTAATTATTTTAGAATATATTTTGAGTTTGAGTTTGAGTTTGATTTCAAGTATTAAATTCAACTAGATTTAAGTCTATTACCGGTACTAAATTTTTACTAAAATATTACTGAACGAAAGAACAATTTGAAAGGTTGAAGTAAAGTATAGTGTATTAATTTTTTGATGTAAATTACTATATAATATATATTATATTTATATACTAATTGAGATAATATGAATCAATTTGTAATTAATTTAATCTAAACTAAATGATCAGATTATAGATGATATTATCTAAACTAAGATAAGATGATACAGGGATAAGATTATCTAATATAATTACAACTAAAAAAAGATTTAGAAGATGTGTTGTTATCAGCCCCCACAAGTTAATGTTCGAAAGAACATTTTCTTGTGATGTAACAACAAAAGATAGTAGAAGTCAATGGTTTGGTAAGAATGTAAGCAAGTTGGTGAGAAGATGATATATGACGGATGAATAGAAATTTCTTCGTAATCAAATCACGAATAAAATATATATCAATTTCAATATCTTTGGTACGAGCATAAGAAATAGGATCTGCAACAAGAAAGGCAACATCTATGTTGTCACAGTAGAAAAGTGGTTTAATGTCAGAAAATCCAAACTTACCAAGTAAAGGATTAAGCCAACATAGTTCAACGTGATAACTTGAGCAATGCTCTTGTATTCTCCTTCAGTGCTAGATATGGCCACAATTGGTTCTTTTTTAGAATTCCAAGAAATTAAACAAGAGCCAAAGAAAATGCAATAACCAAATGTAGACTGATGATCGTTAAGACATCTAGCCCAATCAACATTAGTGCTGGTTAAGGTCGAAGGTTTAGTTAAATGTAGGCCATGGGACGGGGTAGAGCGAACATACTAAAGAATGCATTTAACCATTGTCTAGTGAACATCAGTAGGACAATGTAAGAATTATAAGACTTTGTTAAACAAATTGAATATCAAGCCTGGTTAAAAAAAGGCACTGAAACGCTCCAACAATATTACGATATTCAGTAGGATTAGAAAGAGGAAGGTCATGATTCTTGGAAAGTAGTAGAGATGGGGTAATAGGTGTGGAGATAGGTTTGGAAGAGTCAAGATGTGTGCCTTGAAGAAGGTCACGAGTGTATTTAGATTGTATCAGAAAAAGGCCAGTGGATGTAAATGTGGCTTCGATGCTAAGAAAGTAGTGAAGAGGTCCTAGATCTTTTATGACGGAAATAGAGTAGAGCATAAATGATGATTTGAATAAATTGTTTTGAAGAACTAGTGACAAAGATACCATCCACATAAATAAGGAAAAAGGTGGTGTGAGTTGATTTAGAGTGAATAAAAAGAGATAATTAGCTTTAGAGGAAGTGAACCCAAGGTTGGCAAGTTTATGACTTAAGTGATGAAACTATGCTCTAGAAGTTTGCTTAAGAACATAAAGAGCATTGTGTAAATGACACACATAATGAGGATGATGAGGATTAGCAAAACCAAGTGGTTGTTGCATAAAAACAGGTTCTTGTAAGTGGCCATGAAGGAAAACATTATTAACATTAAGTTGATGAATGAACCAGTTTTTAGCTAAGGCAAGTGTTAGAATAAGGCGAATGGTGGTTGGTTTGACAACCAAATTAAATATGTTAGTATAATCAAGGATAGGTGATTGATTATAGCCTTTAGCTACTAGGTGAGCTTTATAGTAGTCTAAGGAACCATTAGGATTAAGTTTTGTACTGAATACCCATTAACATCCTACAATATTTGCACCTGGAGGAGGGGGAATACAGGACCAAGTATTGTTGTAAAAAAAGAGCTTCGAACTTATCAAGCATGGCTTGGAGCCAGTGAGAGAATTTGTTTGCTTGAGTGAAAGAAGTGAGGTCTGAATCAAGAGACGAAGGAATAGTAGTGTTGTAAGTAGTATGGTTAGGAAAAGATTTTCAAGGTCGAGTGTTGTCCCGAATGCGAGTGACCATTGGATAAGAAGAGGAAGATGATGGATGAGGAAAAAGTGAAATGGGCAGGGAAGAGAGTACAGGAGATATAAGTGAGGTAGAAGTAGTCGATATCAGTGAGGTGGGGGAACTAGACAATGGCAGAGGACCAGCTGATGATTGAATTTGTAATGGTAAAGATAGAGAAGTGGTAGGAGAGGAAGAGGAGTGTGGTTGGAGTGTAGGAAATTGATTTTCAAGAAATCTAACATGTCGTGAAAGAGAAATTTTATTTGTGGAGGGATTAAAACATTTGTATCCTTTATAATTGGAAGCGTAGTATAGGAATACACATGAAATAGATTTAGGTGTAAGTTTATCAGTTATAGTGTAAGCAAGAAAAGGATAGCATGGGCAACAAAAAATATGAAGATGATTAAGGTTGGGAGAAGAGTTGAGCAGCATTTCGTGAGGAGATTTTAAATGTAAGGTAGATGGTAAAAAAAGAAGAAGGTAAACAACAATGGAAAAAGGTTTCATACCAAAATCTCTTCGGAAGAGAGCTGTGAATAAAAGGAGTGATTCCTATTTTAGTTATGTGAAGAATTTTATGTTCAACAACATCATTTTGTTATGGGGGTATGAGACCAAGAAATATGGAAAGAAACATCGTGAGTGGTGAGAAAAGTAGCAAATGATCCTTTGATGAGTTCAAAAGTTATATCACATTGAAACATTTTGATTTTTGTTAAGAATGAGTTTTCAAAAGTGGTTTTCAAAAATTAAAATTTTTGTAGTGCTTGAGACTTATGATCTAAAGGGAAAAATCTAGGTGTAATGACTAAAATCATCAATAAAAGTTATAAAATATCTTGAACCAGCAAGTGATAACAAAGGTGATGGCTCCTAAGTGTCATAATGAACAAGTTGAAGAGGCGCAGTACATACTCTAGTACATGTAGGAAAAGAAAGACGATAACTTTTGCTTTGAAGACATGAATTATAATAAAGATGAGTATCGTACATTAAATCATACGTAAATAATTTGGAAAAGATTTGATAACATAGATAACCAAGACGTTGATGCTAGAGGTGTGAAGAAGTGTGTTGAGCAGCAAAATCCATGGGATTTGTGAAATTGACAGGAACCTTGAGAGGGTAGAGATTATTATAGATGTTTCCGGTGAGAAGTGGAATCTTGGTGGAAAGGTCCCTCATAACATAACTAGAGGGATTAAATTCAGTTAAACATGAATTGCCTTTAACAAATTGAGCAACAAAAAGTAAATTGGCAATAAGGTTAAGCATAATGAGAATTTTATTTAAGTGTAATCTTCTAAGATTGGTATGGAAAGATAAAGAACTTTTGGAAGTTATGGGAAGAGTAGTACCATTACCAACAACTACTTGATCTGTACCATGATAGAGTTGAATGGAGTTGACAATATTATTGTTAGGTATCATATGAGAAGAAGAACCAATATTTGGAAACTAGTTAGTAATTTGGTCGGGGGAAGTGGTGGATGAATTTGGATTAATATGTAAGGAAGAGAAGGCTGGTTGAATTTGTGAGGGGTCAAAGAAAGGGTTGGGAAAATTGTTTCATGATTTAATGTAGCAAAAAATGAAAAATAGTAGCCACATGATCGAATTTGTTTTGCTAATTTGACATTTTAGGAGGTCGGGAATTAGATTTGGTAGAAAGGTGGAATTGTGATATATGTTTAAATGGTTTAATTGATTTGGACTATAAGGGCTGGGCTGGTGGAAGTGTTGGGTCTGTTGAGGTGAATAGGGCCTCTGGGTTTAGGTAAGTTGGGTTGGGCCAAGGCCTAAAACATTATGGGATGGCCCGACCCAAGGTTGATTAAAAGAAGACCAAGTGTGGTCATTTTGTTTTAGACACACGTTTCACTGGTTGCAGGATGGTTTGCTGCTGCTACTGTGAGGAAAAGGGCGACGTCCGCATTGAGCAGTGAAGGCAACATCTAGTGGAGTTTGAAAGACGGACAACAGATGTTGTTCGTAAAGCAACAGCTTGGCTCGCAACCTTTGTTTTAAAAATCGGACCGGATTGGCCGGTCCGATCGGTTCGATCGGTGACCGGTCGGCTATCCGATCCGGTTTTCCTTTCAAAATCGGTTCTCAATTGAACTAGTGAGAACCGGTCAAAACTAGACCGGTTCGACCAGTCCGACCACTGATTCAACAAATTTTTTTTATTTTTTATTTTTTTGAATTTTTTGAATTTTTTAATATTTTTAATATTATATATAATTAAATATAATTATTGCATAATTATGATGTCACACCGATTCGACCGGTATTTTTTATTTTTTGATATTTTTTTAAATTTTTTAAATTTTTAATATTATATATAATTAAATATAATTATTGCATAATTATGATGTCACACCGGTTCGACCGGTGGTTGAACCGATGACCAGTAAAGCCTCCGATTCGATGACCAGTCCAGGTTTCAAAACACTGCTCGCAACTCAAGGAAGAAAGGAGGTGATTCACGATTCTCCGTTATGGTGACGAAGGATTCAATATTCAGAGGGAAGGCCGTTGATGGTGAAGAGAATCAGGTCGTCGAACGAGATAGGGCCTGTTGTTGCCAAATCTTTAGTTGTAGTCGCAATGTCCTTCATATAATCTATGATGGTGGAATCGCCCTTTTTGGTAGTGTGGAGACAACGAAGAAGGGATTTCTGAGTTGTGGTTAGTTGAAGAAAATGGGTTTTGAGTGCTGGCCAGAGACTTTTGAGTAGTGTAACATCTGAGAGAAACAAACAATGTAGTAAATCTTTTGGTTGGCAAAAACTGTTGTAATAAAATTGGGGATGTTGGTAATAGTTGGTGAGGTGTTGATAGTTTGCATTGCGATCTTCTATGTATAACGATGTAGTAAAGCTGAATTTGTGTATTGTAGTAAAGGTGAACGAAAAAAATGGGACTTCAGATAGGCTCTGATACCATGAACGTAAAAACCGATGTGCAGATTGGCTCGCGAGATATGCTGACCATTTTGTGCTTGGTACTATTTATTTTGATCTTCCACCTTTTGGGTGTCATGTACTCCTCCTAGAGGATATGTCGAGAATCTGTTTCCCAAGACTCGTTGTGTTATCGGTTTCCTTTTCTCTCTTATATAAAAAAAAAACAATTTGAAAGTTTAAAAGTAAAGTATAGTGTATTAATTTTCTGATGTAAATTGCTATACAATGTATGCTATATTTATACACTAATTAAGATAAGATGAATCAATTTGTAACTAATTCAATTTAAACTAAATGATCAGATTGTATATGATGTTATCTAAACTAAGATAAGATGATACAACGATAAGGTTACCCAAAGTAATTACAACTGAAAAGATTTAGAAGATGTGTTGTTATCACTTACGAAGTATAAATATTACACCTTCGATAGAATTGAACAAATATTACAACATTGTAATATTAAAATATGCACTGAATTTTTATTAAATAGCCTTTAATTAATTTAATTTAATTTAAATATAGTGAAATTATTAAAAGGAATGATATTTAAAATTTGAATAAATATAGTAAAAAAATATAAAATAATAAAAGTATAATATAAAGAAATAAAAAATAAAGAGTTTATAAATTTAAAAATATTTTGTGTTGAACTAAGGGAGGTTCCAATCGATATTTCAATAATAATAAATCATAAATATTATTAATATCTTGATGATAAGCTATATAAAAATATGATATACCATGCAAACTTAAGAAGATGCTTCAAGAAGATGATTAAAAAAAATAGGAAAGTTAAAATTTTCAATCTTCAAAGTGAAGATCAAGTCAAAAACAAAAGAAGATCAGGGCACATCAATGTCATTTTATATTTTGTAATGTTAATTGTAATATCATTTAGTCACTTTGAGAATCATATAGGCTCAGCATATAAATATTTCATCTTACTTCATTAGATGAGTCCTTTTATTCATCAAGAGGTATTAAAAATTTTGTTTTAAACAAAGCCTTTCGATTTTTTAAACACTCTTTAGGAAACATTTTAGAAGTTGTTTTTAATTATAATTAAATACTAATTAAGTTTGACAATTTGAAGTTGCTAAAATCATATTTTTAAGGGATTGGTTGACCAATATAAGTCAATTCACACCAATTTACTAATATGCTACACTAGTCGACCAGTATGTAACTAGCTATTTTAAATGTCATATACACATTTTTCTAAGTGTCTATCAAGCATTTAAACATCATTTTCTCATATTTATGTGGATGAGCCTCTTTGGAATTGTCAAAGAGATAAGTGAAATATTTTTAGTTGTAAGCATTTGATGGGAAAAACATTGTACTTGGGGTATCCTAAGTGGCATCGAGATTCCTCTTCACCGTAAAAGAAGATCATAAAATGATTCTTTTTTATAAAGAAAAAGATTGTATAGAGATAGTTCTTCGCCTTGAAAGAAGAGTTATAGTGGAATTATAAGAAAAGTTTTGAAAGTGGACATAGGCAAAGGATATTTATCGAACCATTATAAATCGATTTGCATTCCTCTTTTCTTACCTTTTTTATATTATTGTTTAAGTATGTTGTTAAATTTTTTTTTATTTTGTATCATAATCTCTTATTTTATAAATTGTACTAATTAATGCACGAAGTTAGTAAATATTTTTTTTTTAAATTTATCAACACTCAATTCACATCCTTCTAAAGTGCCATTAGTGACTAACAAGTGGTATCAAAGCATATCTATTAAGCTAGCATTTCAAACAAAATCTTATGGAAAAACTTATAATGACATATTTAGGAGTGTCATCATCATCATTCAACCAAAAGCGACAAATTACTAATAGAGCACCTCCCTTTTTTTTAATAATGAAAATGACTATCTCTATTTAAAAAAGATTAAAAACTTTCTTAATTACTAAAAGTGTAGACCTATAGAAAATAGTTTCAAATGGTCCCTTTACACTTACAAAAATTGTAGATAACAAAAACATCCTCAAACTAAAGGAAGAATGGGAATATCAAGATAAGAGATTAATTTCCATGACCAATAGGACTATATACATTTTATTTTATGCATTAGAAAGAAATAGATTCAATAAAGTGTTTATATGAAATGACCTATAAAATTAGGCATAAATTAGAAATCCATGCATAAAGGCATAAATCAAGTTAAGAAAGTAAAAACAACATATTAACCCACTAATATAAATTGTTTTAAATGAAGCATGATGAAAGAATATCTAGTATGTACACAAAATTTATTGGTATTATAAATGCTCTTAAAGGTCTTGGAAAGATCCATGATCATACTTAAATGGTAAGAAAATTGTTTAGATCACTTCCAAGGACATAAGAAGCCAAATTAACGGTTGTATAAGAAGCCAGTGATTTGATCAGACTATCATTGAAGGAGTAATTGGATCTTTTCTAATATATGAAATTCAAAGACTCAAGAAAGGAAAAGACATCTACAAGTGGAAGTTATGATGAAGACGGCAGCCTTTATCATTAAAAATTCAAGGGGTTTTCAAAGAGAACAAACTCTAAATTCAAAGAATTCAAAGAAGGTACAAGTGATTCAAAATGTAAATCCTGTAGCATTACCTATTTTGATGTTGAAAACTTGAGCATATGAAGTCATAATGTCCTTTACTTAAAGATAATGATAAGTATGAAATAAATTACAAGAAGAAGAAAAAGGACATAAACAAAAGGAAAGCATTTAAGGCCTTAACTTGGGATGACATAACTGAATCTAAAAATGAGTATTTGAAAGGTGAGATAGCTCACATTTGCTTTATAGCTAAAGAAGATTGTCCTCCAAACTTAAGGAAGTTTAAAAATAGTTTGATGCATGCATTAATAAGAATGAAAAGATGCAAAGTGAATTTTATATCATTAAAGCATCTAAAAGTATGATCATTGATGATAATTATACATTAGATGTATTAAAGCATGAAAACAAGAGATTAAAAATAGAGATCAATTTTCTCAATGATTCATTATCCAAATTTAGTAAAGGGGGTGAAAAACTAGAATTTATGATAGGAGGATAAAAGAATTCTAATAATAAGCATAAGATTGGCTATACTTGTGAGAGTGCACTAATCACCAAAACTATTTATTAAGGGAGAATATATGTATGGTGAAGTGCCTTTACCTAAGGTAGCAAATGAGAATGATATATCCATAGAGGCACCTCCCGAAAAATGAACCTTATATATATATAAACACTCACACACACATAGACATACAGTTCAATACTTTCAAAGAAAGAATAGTTATAGCTTCTATAATGACATACAAACCTATTCATACCTCTTTACGCCTCAAAGAAGTATTCCATCAAGTCTTTCTTCATCGTAGGCATCAATGCATATAATCATGATAATATTTTACTACCCTAGAAGAATAATCAACACCTTTAATATCTCAAAGAAGATTTCTCATTATGCATACTAGTGGAACCAATGTTATGAATAATGCACCAAACTCGATACTGAATTTAGTTTTGGTACGGTACGGTATTAGTACTATTCAATATTAGATACTATTTTGAGTAATTTTTAAAAGTTACAAAATAATCGTTGTATTTTTTAAAATTACAAATAGTTCCTAAATTTTATAAAATTACAAATTGGTACATCAATATATTATGCTATACAATTTTTAATTTTACATCAAACATGTCTCAAAAAATTATAATAATATAAATTTGAAATAATAACTAAAATAATAACTATCTCTTTATTTATATTAATATTTTCACACATTTTACATATTTAAAATATAAATTTACTATTATAAGTAATTTCATAATTCCTTATTAATAATAACATTAATTATGAACATCAATAAAAGATTTAATTTTAGGCTAAAATCCCAAACTGAGGCTCAACCTTTTTAAGTTTGATTAGTTTGGTTCTTAAACTTTTAACTTGCTCAAAAAAGGGCTAAAATTTCACGAGTATGTTCAAATTAAGAATTTTTAGACAAAAATTAGGGATAGTTTTACACGCGCCGTTACAATTTACAACGTGGCACCGTTACTATTTTTTAAAAGCCACATTTAAAAGAGTAAAAGCTTGTGTGGTTTTAAGTTTTAACCTTAAATTTAGTAAAATTGGTAAAGTAAAAAAAGAGAAACCCTAAAAGTAAAAGTTATAGAAAGCTCTAAATTGCCACCGTCTTCCCTCTTTGGCGCATCTTCACCATCGGCCAATCCACACTCCAGTCTTTGTGAAAGGGTTGTCTTGTCGATTTGTGTCATGCATCAAAACCGTCGCCCAATCCGCACTTCTTCCTTTATTGAAGGGGTTGTCCTGCTTGGTTGATGCGTCTTCACCGTCACCTGATCCACACTCCAGTCTTCATTGAAGGGGTTGGCTTGCCTGGTTCACGCATCATCTCTTGAAACTAAGGTAAGTCCTAGAATTAAGTATTAGCCGTTAAACTTAAGAGCAGTAAAACATTTGATTATGAGAAGTCTAAGGTTAGGGTGGTAAAAAGAAGAAAGTGCAAAGGTTAGAGTAGTCTGAGGAAGATAGTATGAATGAGATGGCAAACCTGGCAAACCTTAGAAGCTACCCATTCTGTAACCTTAGATGTTAAAGAAAATAATAGAAAACTTCAAGTATGAAATATTTTTAAGAAGTTGCATATTAATATACCCTTCATATATCAAGTTTTTGAAGAAGATTATCTCTAAAAAAATAAACTTAAGGATTATGCTATGGTTCCTTTAACTAAGGAGTGTAGAGTAAATTACATGACCAATTACCTGTAAAGATAAAGGATCTTGGGAGTTTTATGATTTCATTCCATTTTAGTATTTCTAATTTTATTAATTGTTTATGTTTGCTAGTGTTAATCTAATGACTTTATAGGTTTTCAAGTAGCTTAGAATAGGTGAATTAAAGCCTACTATGGTGTCACTCTAACTTGTGTATTGGCTATAAAGTACCTAACTAGGGTAATGGAAGATGTACTTGCCAAAGTAGAAAAATTCATCTTTCCTACCAATCAAAGCATAATAAAAAAGCAGTTGGTCCCACTAAATCTTAATTTGATGCTTTAGATTAAATCTATTGCCCTCCTACATCATTTTTTCTTTAAATGTTACGTGGTTGTTCTAGTATAGGAAAAGTTAACATATGACACTTGCAATTGTAGTTTGATTACTACAAATTAGAAAAAAAAATATTCATTTTAAAGAAACAAATTGTTAACTTTTTAGGGGTGACTTATTGATTAATTTCCAACATTATTGGTGCATAAGTCTAACATGTAGTCCTTTATTTCAATTTAGGGTTTTATTAAGGGAAGAAAATTGTAAGGGAAAAAGGAAAAAAGGAAAAAGAAAACATCAAGTAAGAAGGAAATGAAATGTGATTATACAGAGAAATAATCCGTTTTAGAGTTACTTTTACATCCTTGTGTATATAGACAAACCATATGGATGTATCATTGCCTATGATCCAAATAGAATTAAGGTCTCAAACATTTGTCTATGGATTAAATTATTCTTCTCTCAATAAACTTGCTTCAAGAGAGGACGAAGTTTTTCCTACTTCTTTTATATGTCTAATTATGCATTCCAAAGAAATTCCTTATAGTAAAAAATCATAGATATATTATTGAATTGACTCTCTATAAATTATTCTAAGTGAAGCTTTAATATAGTGCTCCCCTGTACTCTTAATCTGAAGGGAACATCTTTTTAAAGTAATTCAATGAAGATTTTAGGATTTGTGCTAATCACATAGAAGCTACTGACATAAAGTATAAAGAAAATTTCTTTACTTGGAGGAATTAAAAAAATTAGAAATTGGCACATAAGAAAAAAAGTAGATGGCTTTTGGCCACTGATGATTGGTCAGATGAATTTCTACAAAGCAAAACAATCCTTAGTAGCCCTCTCTTCTTAGATCATTCTCCAAGTATCATTCAGAACTTAACCAAAAGTTAGTATAGGAAATCTCCCCTTCACTTGATTCAATATCTTAGATCATTTGTTTGTTTCTATTATTTGTAGGCTATGTTTTGTGTTGAGGAGCGTCCATAATCATTTGACATCCTCCTTCTTTGTAGATTGTGGTTGTCCATCCATCCAGGTAAGTCGCCCAACAAATGTCTCCAATATGTTTTGCTTTACTACTGGGAGTATTTATGGTATGAGGGTTTTTTTTAAATTGCAAATGATGTATTATTTTTATGTTGTTGTTTGCAATACTCTGAGTATCATTGATGATAACATACAATTTTGATTTAACATTCTAGTAGCAACTTAAATTTGAAAGAATCTAATTCCTAGTAACTTAAAGTTAATGTAACAATTGAATTAAATAAGGATTGCTTTTAATATGGGTATTTTTTGAAAACTGAGGCATAATATACCATTAAGTAGGTATAAAGGCTGGAAACTAGTGATGTAGCTCCAATGAGGCTTATAGGTGAAACATTCCGCAAGCCTAGGAGCCACAACGAGACCATATTTTTCAATTCACAGGTGTAAACAACGCTATGTACCTTAACTAATAGAACTTAGTAAGTTCTTAGAAGAGTTATATATATGTATATATACACACACATACACACACACACACACACACACACACACACACACACACACACAAACACACATATATATATATATATGATTTTGGAGCTCTAAATTCTATATATTTATCTTCTCCAAATTTTCCAGAAATAAGTTTCTTACCGCAATGGATAAAAGATGGGTATGAGATTGTTATCTCAATAATCCCACTATAACTCCAAAAGATATTTTAGTCTTAAAATTTTTATCAGCAGGACCAGATTTTGATACTATTGGTAGCTATCCAGCTTACCATCTAATCCAGTTGGGAAAGGTAGATTCATTCTCGATATCTATAAATCAGGAAAAAGTTAAAGATTATATTAAATTTGAAGAAAAAGATATTCATTATAGACAAGCAATCGGAATCAGAATAGTCCTTCAAGGACTAGAAGCCAACTTCAAAAAAGGATTTCGGACATATGGAGGACAAAAGATTCACTCATCTGTCACGATATCTCCAGCCAAAACTACTCCAGTAGCGGCTCAAAATTTCTTATCAACAAAGATGAAGCTCCTCGAGTCAGGTGTGATAAAATCAAGCTATCAGGCACAACAGAAGATTTGTCTATTTCGAAAACATTAGAAAGATACGTGCCCCGCTTGCTCTAAGGAAAAAATCCAGATGCCAGCACAAAAGGAGGAAGATGATAGTGACTAAAAATATCATATTAAAAATCTCGAGAAGATATACCTTAAGTTTTGTCTTAACATATGACGTGTAAAATATATATAAGGTTAGTAGGGAATGCCACTAACTTTCATGTGTTGTGCTGTACTTCAATTTGTCACTTTCACTTCAGTGTTTTTTGTCACCTTTCACCATTCTGAATTCGTTGGTTGATGGAATTGTTATGAATATGTTAAGCATCATGTGTTATGTTAGGCTTCAATTTTTCACTTTCACTTAAGTGTTTCCTTTCAACATTCTAACTGAGTCTCTTCGTTTTCCTAGAGTTGGTCATTTCAGTTTGGCAAAATGACATTTGTGAGGTAACTCTGAGGTTTCACCATGAGGGATTTTTTGTTAATGTGGGTGATAATGTTTGGTATGAGGGTGGTTTTGTGGATGAAATTCAATTTGATCCTGACTTACTGAGCTATTTTAAATTGGTTGATGAATGTAAGAGAAGTGGGTATAACAATGTGAAAAGGATATTTTATCTTATGCCTGGTTTTGAACTATGTAATGGTTTGAGGGTTGTATAAGATGATGCTAGTGTGTTAGATATGGTTAGTCAGATGATAGGTACAGGTGGTATTGATATTTATATTGAACATGGTGTGGATACCCTTGTTGAAGTGATTGAGGATGAATGTAACAAGGTTAATTAGGGTAATGTAATTGAAGATAATGGTGAGGATATTAATAATAAAGGGTTTAGAGGTAATGTAGGTAATTTAGACGATGTGTCCAATGTGGAGGATGAAAATGATGCATATATAGAGAATGAAGATGATACAAATATGGAGGATGAAGAGGCTAAAGAGGATTTAGAGCAAGGAGATGAAGGTAATGGTCCGGATGAAAATGATGAAGAGGATTTAGAGTAAGGAGATGAAGGTAATGGTCCAGATGAAGATGATGGAGATAATGGACCACATGAAGCTGATACAGGTGATGCAGATGATGATGATGAGGTAGTTTTATCTGAATATTATGACAGTGATGAATATGGAGAACTTGTTAGTGATGTAGATGATATGGTAGATGATGCTACTAGGAGGAAAAGGAAATACCCTATTTATGATGAAAATGTAGCTGAGCCTTACATTGAAGTAGAGATGAATTTTCTTAATCATTTGCAATTTAAGCGTGCAGTGAGTTTGTTGTCCATCAAAACAAAGAGGGCTGTTATGTTTACCAAAAATAAGCCCAAGTTTGTCCAAGGTAAATGTAGGACAGAGAACTGCCCTTGGTATATATATGGAATATTTGATAGGAAGTTGCAATCATTTCAAGTTAGAAAATTCAGGAACAATCATGACTGTAATAGGGTATATACAAATCCTAGGATGAACACCAGCATCATATCTGACGTGTTGAAGTATAAGCTTAAAAAGGAGCCATTTTTGAAGAATGATAATATCAAATTTTACGTTAAGGCTTATTTATTGAAGTGTCTATGAGTATGGTGAGAAGAGCAAAGAAAAAAAAAGTAGATAATGTTCTGATCAACATTGAAGAGGAGTTTGGGAAGCTTTGGTCTTATACTAAAGTGATTAGGCAGACCAACTCAAGAAGCACTGTTACATTGACAATGTCTCGACCAATTCCAACATCTCCACCTGTATTTGAAAGAATGTACATATGTTTAGAAGTTATTAAACATGGGTTTAGGAATGGATGCAGGCATTTTCTTGGCTTAGATGGATGTTGGCTAAAAACCAGAACTATGGGTGAACTTCTATGTGTTGTGGGAAGAGATGGAAACAATCAAATGTTTCTTATTGTGCTATGGTTGAAGTTTAGTCGACAGTCACCTGGAAGTGGTTCATTGAAAGGCTGAAAGAAGATTTACCTCACTTGGGCTCCGGAATTGGTTGGACTATAATGACTGACCAACAAAAGGTAAAAGTTTTACATTAATCTTGTTTTTACCTTCATTGAGAGTGTAGCTGTTATGAAATATGTAGATTTGCATCCACAAGCCTATTGAAATGGTTATGTTTTCCCTTGCAGGGACTTAATAGAGCCATTGTTGATTTATGTCCAGATACTGAGCACAGGTTTTGTGTTAGACATGTTTATATGAATTGGCATGCAAGAGGACATAAAGGAGAAGAGATGAAGGAGCACTTTTGGAAAATTGCAAAATCCCTTACAGTAAGGGAATATGAAGAAAATTTAGATAAGCTCAAAACCAAAAAGCAAAGGACAAATAAGATATTGAGAGTTATGCACCAGTTCAGCAATGGTGTCGGGCTTTCCAGAAGGAAGATTCTATGATTGAGTTGGTTGACAATAACTTATGTGATGCCTTCAATAAGACTCTGGTTGATTCAAAGAAAATGTTAGTTTTAGGGTTATTCGAGCATATTAGAAGAGAATTGATGAAAAGAATTGTAAGAAAAAAGAAAGAGGCTGCCAAATGGAAAGGAAATTTAGTGCCAAGAATATGGGAAGCAATTGAGAAGAGTGTTATGATTGCTCAACATTGTTCAGTACATCATAATGGAGAAGGAGGATATGAGATTAATCATGAACAGAACAGATATGTGGTGAGGTTTAAGAACAAAATATGTTCTTGTAAGAGATATACCCACTCTGGCATTCCTTGTGCACATGTCATATGTGTTATTAGAGACAATAGGGTTAATATTGAAGAGTACACTTCTAATTGGTTATGGAAGACTGAATATGTCAAAGCATATGGGAAGGCAATTCAACTGATGCCTGGTATGAAGGACTATCCCGTTAGCAATGAAGAAACTATTAGGTCACCAGAATTCAAACAAGGGCCTAGTAAGCCCAAAATAACTAGGAAAAAGGGCATTAATGAGCCTCAAAAGAATACAAAAGTAAAAAAAAAAAAGCAAATTGCTAACCACGTATCTAGGAGGGGCATGATCATTACATGCAACCATTGTTATAAAGAAGGACATAACAAAAAAGGTTGTCCTTGGAAGGGTCAGGAGGTAATTTCTCAGCTGCTTTGTCTTTTTTTTTTTGTTACAACTAAGATTCTTTTCCATTGTAGTGGTAATCTTTTAAGTTTTTCTGTTCCATTCTCACTGTTATCAATGGCAGGTTCTAGCCCAGTTTCAAAATCTAATCCTAGACCAGTCAACTCATTTCCATATGGAGCAAAAAACAACGAACTCACAGTCAACCCTAGAAAACATATCCACAGTTGAAACCAACACTGACATCTCAGTAAACACCTCTAAATATAAATCTAACAATGCTAAAAGGGGAAAGAAAGGTAAAAGAAGAGCAAATGCCTCTGCCTCTACTACTGTGTTTGTATTTGCTAGTGACACAACTGCTTCAGGTACTGCCAACACCTCAAGTACTGCTCATGTATGTGGAAGTGCAAATGCAACAGCCTTAGTTGTTCTCCCAACACCTAGAGGTGTTTTAGAAATAACAAATAAATGTATATCTTCAAAGGCCACCACCGAAAACCAAACCAAAGGGAGAAAAGAGCCTGGTTATGGTGTTGTAGATGATGGAAACAGATTGAGGATATTTAGTGCTAGCAAATGTAGTCCAAATTGTTAAACGAAAATTACAAGAAAAAGGTTTGTCATATACTTTTCTCTTTAACAAGAAGCAAGTAGGAAGTTCAAGAAATGGATGGAAGGGATGGGGATATACACAAATGAAACCACAGGGTTGCAGATGCTAAATGTAAGTGTTAAATATTTGCATTCTTACTTAACATTAATTAATTCATACAGCTTAACAATGTTTGCATTTTATTTCCAACCTGGAAGGAGAAGTCAGAGATTACTAAACCTTGGGTAGAAATCAATAAAGAGGAAGGAAGTTGTTATTGCGCATGTGAATACAAGCCAAGAAAGTCAAACTGCATCTTCAAAAGGAAAGGACAAAATGTAAACTTGATATTTAATTGTTAGTTAACTGAACAATTTTGTGATATTTGTGTACTGAACAACAATAGATTGTGAAGATCTTGTTGGCTTTCACATGTTATTAAGCAATGAATGCAATGACTACTAATTTCAGTTTGAATTGCATTTCTTTTAAGTTTTTTTTCCTTTTTGTTGAGTTTCATGAATGGGTTACCGAGGGTGATGGAAGCTTGATTGGAATTGTCACATTCTCTGCAATGTTTTGTAGTTTTCAGGGAAAGCTTAAAGTCTGTGGCCGGAAAGAGATGATAGGCTTTTTGTAGTAAAGTGTTGGTCCCTTTTATTTTCATTGTTTAGTCTTGAATTGAGATCAAATCATCAAGTAGCCATTTTATGTAGTATATCATGCACCAATCAGTGTGAATTGCATTTCTTTTAGGTTTTTTCATTTTCATTGAAGTTCATGAATGTAGAACATGTACATTATTAATACAAAGAATTGGAATTATAAGTCTATTAAATATCTTTGTCTCATTATCAATAATTTGATGACTTATAAAATAACTTAATAGTTGTGTTAATAATTAGAGGTAAAGTACGGATGACATTTTTTAGAGTAGACAATTGCTGCCTCTTTTAACTCCTTTTGACTACTAACCAATACTCCATCTCCATTGATTAAAGATCCTATTTTGTGACTAATCTTCCTTACCACATGTTGAAACATCAAACATCTTTAGTCTAGTACATAAAACATGTTTAGGCTAGTACATAAAACATCAAACCTATTTAAGCTAGAACATTAAATTAGTAATACAATAGATGTTGAAACATCTAACAATTGCCCTTTCCAACAGCAGGTTAGGTGAATTACATTTACACATTGTTCTAGTACATCAAACCATTTTCAGGTAAGGCTTTAAAGGTACAACTATTGCCTATATTGCCTTCATTGTTTAGACTAACAAACATAAGCAAAACTACTAAACACAAGCTTAAACAACAAATAAATTTCCAACACTTTGCTTAATATGTTTCATTACTAGTCCTCATGGCAACTAACTCATTCTTCAACTTCAAATTTTCTGTGATCCTTTCAGCTTGCAAAACATCTAATGCATTCTCTCTTAACTCTACCACTTTAGCCTTCAACAGATTACTTTGACAATATAACATCTTCTCTTTGTTTTTCTGCTCTAAAATAATTTGTCTTGCTCTTGGACAAAATCTTTGATCATGCTATTCTTGAAATCCACAACCATTTTCACTCTACCATCAAAGAAAAAACAACAATTCATTAATGAATATATGATCATATATAGCTAAAACAACATAAAAATGTACCAAAATTATCGGAAAGAGTCGACGGCCATAAAACCTTCTTCCTAGATTTTCATCAATCCATGAAGTCCATCTAGGTGTTTTCAAGTTACAGTAACAATATTTGGCCTCTCTGTCATAGTCCCATTCAACTGGGTAAGTTAAAGAAATCAGCTTGTATAACCTCAAATCAAGCTTAGAACACGTCCCTCTATTGCCAAAGATGAAATTTTCATAAATTTTAACCTATCACAAAATTGCAACCAAGAAAATTGTTAAGATATTTTTTATATTTCTCATTATTTAATTTTGGCATTTTTGACTATTGAATCTTCAAGATAATGATTAAAATCCAAATTAAGATGAGGTGTAAATAAGTAACACTTTTTATTTGAATTAGATTCTTGGATAAGACTTGAAGTGAAATAGAAGTCTATTATTATTGGGAGTGTATGGAGATCATGTTGGATTATTGAAGAATTTCGTAAGTATAACATCCCGTTCCCATACTAAGGGTTAGAACCCAAAAATTCGGTATTTGTGAGATTAAAGAAAGATTTAGAAAAATACATTTCATGCTCATGTATAATATAGCATACACACAAACATGTGAATAGTAGTTTTTGCACATGAAAATAATTGTTCATGCACTCATTTGACATTCTCAGGGTATAATTGTTTATAAATGTGATTATATTTGGAATTGTGAATTATATGTGTGAAAATTTGATTTGGGGAGTATACTCAGAAATTTTGGTGAAAATTTGAGAATTTTTTGAAATTTAAGGGTATTTTTGGATTAGGAAAAATGTCAAGTGGCAAAACAATTGATGAATAGTAGTAGAAATAAGGGTCAAATGGCAATGGAAATTTTTTTTAAATGACTTTGGGATTTAATAACTTATGTCATTGAAAATTAGGAGACAATTGGAGTAAAAATTGGAGACAAAATGAACTAGTTATTAAAGTGGACCAAAAGGGACCATGAGAGAGTGACATGTGGCAAGTGGCAAGTGTCACTTGCCACACCACTTGTTAAGTCACTTTTGTATCAAGTGAAAGAATGGTCTTTCACTTGCCAAAAACGACCCACCCCATTTGGCTCAACTTCTACATTTGTTCTTCATCTTCTTCATTTCTTCTTCATCTCCACAACACTCACTCTCTCCCACCTTCATCAATGTTAAATCTTGCTCTCGCTTTTCACTTGCTACTTCATTTTCTTTGTCTTTTTCACCTTGCTACTCAAAGACCCAACCTATTCCTCCATGAAAGTTGATGATTATGGAGATGAAAGAGTTAGGGTTTAATGGTGATTTTGAAGATCTTGAAGCTAACTCAAGTAAGTAGCATATTGTTCTTTATGATTTGTTGAATGAGATGTGTATGATGATGGGTTATTTGATCACAAAATGGTGCTTTATATATGATGGAATGTGGTTGATGAAACGAGCAAATAATTGTCTTACCTTTACATATATGATGATTGATGTTCATAAGATGTTGTAGTGATGACTTAGTGATATTAAGATTGTCAAAATGATGTAGAAATTGTAAAAAAAAATTGACTGATAAATGGAGCTTCATGTTCAGTTTTTGATGGAGAAAAATGTGGATCATTGGTTGTTTTAGGAATGGATTGGATTGGGTATGAAAGTTAAAGAAAAGGCAAGTATAGTGTCTTGAAAAGAGAAGAATTAGGATGAAAGTTTAGAGACAAATTGATAATGGTGTTTAAAGTGGCTGGAATGTGCTAGCTGTAACAATTCCACTGGATATGCTTCTGTAATTTAGCCATAACTTGTTTTGTAGTCATCTAAATGATATGATTTTTTATTTGAGTTAAATTAGAGACATAAGGCTACATTTTCCTTGAATACATCGAATTCAAATTCTGTCCTTAAGAGTTTCTAATTTTGACTTGAAATTGAGTACTGAGTACAAAAAGTTGATGATGAATGTGTATGTATATGTATGATCTATTATTAGTGTTTATGATCAATCATGGGCTATAATTTGGTCATGGATGATATTGAGTTGAAATGGAGTTAGAATAATGGATAAATAATGAGTATTGAACTAGAAATGATTGACCAAGCATGAGGAATTGAATGTTGTAAGTAAAGAGTTAGAAATCTAGAAAACATAGAATCCAATTAGACATACCATAGTGCAAGAGGCATAACTTTTTCTGTAGATCTCTGATTGAGGTAATTTAGGTATTTTTTTTAAGAGGACTTTGAGATCTAAAACTTTTATGAAGACCACGAAAAGATATTTTGACGTTTAGAGGGTCAAATTTTCAAATTTTTATAAGTGACCCTTAAAGGTTGGTTTAACGGATATGGATATCCGTTTAATGGATATTCACGGGTCAAGTGACCCTAATCAAGGCTTAAATGGGTCTTAAAGTGAACCTAGAATGATCCTTGGTTTATAGGACTAATGTATGATAGGTTTGAAGTGAAAATGAAGGTTAAAACTTAGTGAACGAATGGATGAAATCAAAGTATCAAATGCATGAGTATAATGGGAATGAAAATGTTTATATGATTGTAGTTATGTTCAAGGAAGTTGAGTAATATGTATTAAGTGATTAATTGTGAATGAGAATTGGATATTATGAGATCATATGAGGTTAGAAAAGAGATGACAAGAAATTGAGTTATGATATAGAGTGACCAAGTGTTCTTGAGGTGTAAGCTTATGAATAAGCTAGACACATAAAAAGGGTAAAGATTGAATGGAGAACTTAGAATGATCATGTGCAAATGAAGTGTAAATCTAAGTTCAATTAGATAAATATGAATCATGAAATGAGAATGAGCATAAGATGTGAAATTGGAAAATATACCCGAGAATTGTCATTGAGCATGCATTATATATTACATATATACATGTGAAAAACTGAAAGTTTATGTGATTGTGCAATTAATAATGTGTGTGTAAAATGTGTTTTGCATATTGATGATACAGGATAGAACGTCCACATCCAGACATTTCCAAATCATAGGAGCTAATGCTAATCTGGAGCGTACTGTGAGTAGACCTAGATGGTCTCTTTCCATTGTTTGTTTTATTATACTTTTGGTATTGATTGATTTCTAAATGATTATGTAAATGTGGTTGACTGTGTTGGTTTCCGGATAGAAGGTTCGATGAATGTGTTGTATGAATGAAATATTGAAGTGCTCATTGAATGTGAATTGGATGAACTAAGTGTATGTAATTTGATTATTAAATATGTTCTAAAAGTGCATTTGCATATGAATGAAAGTGTGAATACTCAACTCTAATGTTGAATGCCGAACTACGGTCTGATGACATATGAATGTGAGTGAAGGTGGATCATGCAAATGTGACTGATGTATTTCATTTTATGAATGTATGAAATATAATGGCTATTGTGACCAAAGTAGCCACCGAACAGAGCTTAAAGCTCAACAAGTGAAAATGAGCTTCGAGCTCAAAAATGATTCAGAGCCTCAGGCTCAACGTTTAATGAGCCCTGTATCCTGCAAGCGGATAAGGGACAGTTATCAATGAGCCCTAATGGGACAGTTTAGGCATTGGGTCACAACAAAGTAACAAATAAAATGTGGGTCTCATGTGCACTGCATATGCATAATATGAGTGATTAAATTATATTGAATGTGAAGTGTGAAATGTGAAATGTGTAATTAGGTGAATTATGTGCTACGTGATTGGGTGAGCCATCGATGATGGTCACTCATTGAGTTCACAAAACTCACCCAAAATGTGCAATTATTTTTCAGGACTCAAAAGAATACCCCGTTAGGCAAACGGGAGTATACTTACTGCATGCAAAGGAAAGATAGAGGTCGGGGTCAGTTCACGTCTGCATTAATATTTTTCTGCTTTTGTATAAATTTGTATTCTGCAATTTTTGTAAAATAATGTATTCTGAAATTCTTGTACATTGTGTATACCAAGGTAATTATGTCGTAATGTAAAGTCATTATGACTAAAAATGCTTTGTTTTCATAATGGGCCCAAATGGCTATTGAAATTCCAATGATTTTTTTGCGATGATTGAGAATGTTTATGAAATAAAGTGGGCTCGATTTGGTTATTGATTTTTCGCAAAATGTGTATATGTTTGTTGTCCCAAAAAAAATTTATACTGATTTTTGACTATTTGAGTGCTCTAGCACGCCACTCTCGCGGGGCACGGTCTCTGATATCACTCAGGATGTCAAGTACGTGTCTTGCGGGAGTGGGGTGCTACAGTAAGATTGCTTGAGATGTCCTTACGTGTGTGATTCCAAGTCTCAACCCCTTATGTGCGTGAACTGTTTTTCTGGACTTCTCACGTGTGTGATATGGTGATTGTTTTTTTTAGGTGTTGACTGCAAAGGTGTGTGTGAAAAAGTGAGGCTTTGATATGATTATTTTGGTGATTTGAGGGATATTGCGTAATTGCTGAAGTTAGAGAGGTGTGTGTCAAGTGAGGTCATGGTCTATTTGTTTTGTTGATTAAAACACGGTGCATGAAAGCACTAACATGGGGATCTCTATGTTGATATAATTTCATTTGAGGCTATAATGGTTGTTGATTGTTTTCTTTGTGGGTGCGACATCTTGGAGTGGTAACGACTGGGTGTTGATTTTTGTTATATGGCTCACGATTGGGTTGCTCTGCATATTATGTGTGATTTCTACCAAGGTTAATCGTGGTCTGGGATTTGCTGGATTTTGCGTGAAGGTTTGCTTGCGTGGGTTGTCATATTTGAGGTCTGCTTGCTGCAGTTGTGAGTTAATACTGCTATTTGCGTGAATTAGCCCATAGTGTGTGGTGACAACTTTCAGTCCTGTTTCAGTGGAGTTGAACCTATCGAGAAGTTGTTCTTCTTTTCTTTCTCAAATGTTCTTATTTATGTTGAATTTTTGTTTAACCACTTGAGTTATTTATTTAGTGTTCTTTCGTTAAAAGATTGTTGAGAAAAAAAACCTCTGTTGAGGTTAACAAGAGTCGGTCGTGTTATTGGGTGTGAAATTCTTTCACGGGTAGTGAGGACAAAGGATAGTGTTAAGGGTTAAGTGGTATCGACTCAGTAAAGTCTTGTATAAAACTACTGTCGTTAGTGAAAGAATTAAACTAGATGAGGGACTCGTAGATGTAGGCAAGATGTGTCAAACTGTGTTACCAAATTTCGTTGTTAATTTATATTTGTGCGTTTATGTTTTTTTTTGCTTTTGATTGTGCTAGAAACGACCGCGGTAAATCAAAGATTTTGCAAAACTACACCCTTACAGTCTATCAATTGGTATCAGAGCGAGGCCACCGAATCAGAACTTGGTACAACAAGTTGGTGCAGATTCACGTTTCGCAAACATGGTTACAAGAGAAGGTGCATCGATTACCAGGCCACCGTTATTGGATAGTTCAAATTATCCTACGTGAAAATCGCAGATGAAAGTATTCGTTTAGGCACAAGGAATAAAAGCGTGGAACTCAGTTTAAAGGGTTGTACACATCCAGTGATGATTGATGAAAAGGGAGAAGCAATGCTTAAAGATGCATTTGAGTGGACAAGGGTTGAAGAAGAGAGAGCGCTTGGAAATTCTCAAGCCTTGCAAGCCATCTTCAGTGCAGTTGATAAAGGTCGCTTTACTATGATATCAGCCGGTGATTCTGTAAAAGAAGTGTGGGACACTTTACAAACTATACATGAGGGATCGAAATCTGTGATAACTTCGAAACTTCAGATGTTGGCTGTGAGATTTGAAGAGTTGAGGATGGAAGAAAGTAAAACTATTGGAGAGTTCCATGAGAGACTGTGTGACATAGCAAACCAAGCACATCAACTCGGGAAGAAGTACTCTAACCTGAAACTAGTTAAGAAGACATTAAGTTCGTTGCCTTCGAGGTTCACACCGAAAATTGCAGCAATCCAATAAGCTCATGATATCAATGAATTGTCATTAGATAAGGTAATTGAAATTCTTACCAATTTTGAGATGAATTTGTTAAGAGGTAAACAAGTTAAGGACATAAGATTGGCATTGCAAGCCGAGATAGGTAAAGTCGTGAATGAGTTCGAAGATGAACCCGATGAGAAAGAGGATATGAAGTTATTGACAAGAAATTTCAGTACGTGGTTAAAGTAAGTGAAGAAGGATAGATCTGATTTTAGGTAAAACTGTGAGAGCTCATCAAATAATAATTTCAAACAACAAGGAAAAACTCAAAAGGGTGAAAGAAAAGTGTAGAAAATTTAATGTTATGAGTGTCAAGGCTTCAGATATGTGCAAGCAGAATATGTTAACACCTTGAAGAATAGAAAAGGGATGTCCTATATAAGCACTTGGAGTGAGAATGAATTCAAAAGTAAGTATGGTAGTGAAGAAGAAGTTGTGAATAGTGCTGCGTTAGTTGCTTTATACAACAAAAGTCCAGCTACTTGCTTTACAGCAACCAAGAAGGAAGTAACTGATGACGAAAATGTGAGTAAATCAAAATTTCGAGAAAAACCCAGACGAATCAACTCAAAGCTCAATCTCAAATTATGACAATGGTGACAGTACTTTAGATGATATAAAGGAAGGTATTTATGAAACCTATGAGTTAATGTATGCTAAATGAGCCCAAACATGTAAGAAGAAGTTGAAAGAGGAACACTCTTCCATGAAGAACATCATTCAAGATCTAAAGAAGAAGTTGTTGTCTACATTAGATGAGCTTAGTGGAGCAAAATTGAAATTGGTCAGTACAGAAAAAGGAATAAAAATGCTAAATGGAGGTACAGAAAAATTAGAACAATTGTTGGAAATCGGTAAGATTAAAGGGGATCTTCAAGGCATTGGCTACAAAGTGAATGCTCTAAGGTGAATGATGGGAAAAAATAATACAACCAGATCTGTCCAAGAAGAAACCTCAAGGAAGAATCAGAGGTTCATACCTACATGTCACTTTTGTGGAGTAATCGGGCACATAAGACCGAAATGCTATAAATTGTTACAAATGATATTTCAAATGGGTTAAAACTGAAAATCTAGACGCTATCCATTAAATTTCCAACAACAACCTATATTATCGAAGCACTCTTGGGTTATAAAGGGTCAAGTACAAGCACAAAGGCGTAATGAAGGAAAAATAAAAAAATTGTTCATATACACAGTTAGTTACTGCTTTTGAAGAAATAGTTCAGACTGAGGATAAGTTAGTTGCTTCAGATGAAGAAAATGACCAGACAGTTGATGAACGAGATAATGTGACGAGGAATAAGCCCAGGTATGAAATTTTTCGAAGGGCAAAGGAACTGTGTGCTTTATATTTTCGAAGTATAGTTTGGTGTTATTTATTAAAACGAAAAACAAAAAAAATAAAAAAAGAGGTTCGAAAGAGTTATCGTTTAGGCTTTTTGAGTTTTTATTTATAAGTTTTCTAAGGTTCAGTTGATTGATGTGTACATGAGGCTATGCTTGATGATGGTTACCCACTCTCAACTTAAGGGGGAGTAATACGGAAATTATATTCTTTCATAAGTCTCCCACTTTGTCCTTATCTCCTACTTTTTTTTTTGACGAGAAAACCCATAAAACGAAAGGTTAAAAACTAAACCCAAGCCAGCAGGCTTACCTCATACACCCAGATCCTACAAGCCTTTCCCTATCAGATGGATTACAAGTAGAGTTATCTAACAATAAAATAGGACCTAGACAAGGAGGAGAAGTTTCCCAACTATGAAGGTTTGCATATAATAAGGCTACCCGAGCTAAATAGTGAACCGCCCTATTGGTAATCCTGCGCGTCCATTGGAAGGACAAGTGAAGGAAATAACGCTTGAAAGCTAAACAGTCCAAAGCCAGCATTCTAATCTCAGAACGATTAACAGACGAATTTGTAAGCGCTTGTATAGCTAACAAACAATCCGACTCCACGACAACATGATCTATTTGTTTGTCTTTCAACCATGATAACGCTTCTCTGATCGACATGAGTTCAGCAATAAGTGGCTCGAACAATGAGTAATAATGTCCGGAAAGAGCAGTTACAAAGCATCCCCTTTCGTCTCTAAGAACCGCAGCAAACTCCATTGTGTTTTGTTCCTTAAAAGTAGCCACATCAACATTGCATTTTACCAACCCAGCAGAAGGTTTACGCCGGCCTATTGTATTAAAAGAAGAGGTAATCGATGGGCCACTAACTCTCCCAAAACTCCTCCTAGACTCTTGCCAGTCTTGAATAAAATTGTCAGCAAAAGTAACAATCATATAAGGGGAGATATTCTTACCTTGCCAGACTCTAAGGTTGCGATGGTACCAAATACTCCACAAAATAGCCAGTAGATGAATTAATAGAGACATTGAAGAGTTAACCAAAATATCCCCAATAAATCCTTCAATCCCCTGAGACGGAAGCCTCACCCTCGCAACAGCCCAATTATCTTTTGCCTTAGTACACTCCAGAAGCACGTGATTCAGATCTTCCTCACAGCCACAGACGTCACAGTCAGTAGGAATCTCTAGTCCTTTGCGCGCCAGCCTCCCCTTGCAAGGAATGAAGCCCCTCAAACAACGCCAAATAAAATCTTTAATCTTCGGTGGAATAGGTAGACTCCACAGGCGATTCCAAGGTTTTTCCGTCGAAAAATTAACCCCATTCGAATTCAATCTAAGAGCTATTTTGTATCCAGATTTAACAGTATAAACCCCGTCTCTATTATAATGCCATATCAATTGATCTGGAGGCTTAGCATACGCAATAGGAACTTTATAAATCCGATCAACATCAAATGGCGTAAAAAGTCCTTCAATCAGCGATTCATCCCAGCCTGCCCCCGATTCGTTAAAAAGTTCTCTAACTTTCATTTTACTAAAGCTTGGAATTGGAGGGGAGGTGATAAAAAAATTAGTATCATCATTAATCCAAGGATCTTTGAACACATCAATCGAAGCGCCATCTCCAAGTCTCCATCTAACACCAGATGTCAAAATGTCCTTAGCAGCATAAATACTTTTCCAAATAAAGCTGTCGTTTGCCCGATCCTTAGCCTCCATAAAGTTACCAGAAGGGAAGTATCGCGCTCTAAAAATTTGACTCGGAAGCGAGTCAGGATAAGCAATGAAGCGCCA
>JAOQMQ010000194.1:23475005-23485298 GCA_027563845.1 Erythroxylum subrotundum
AATAACTAAATAATATATATTTAGTCATAATAAATCATATTATGAAAAAAGATTTTCATAATTTTTTTAAAATCAAAACAAAAAAAGAAATAAAATTAAAAAAAAAAGTATTTTACTAAATTTAGAAACAAAAACAAATAAACTCTTAATTATTTAGGGTAATTCCTGGTAGTTTCATCAATTGACCAGGAACTTTAACTTGAAATTGCCAAAACATCCGGAGAGTTATATCGACCATGAGCTGTCCCTCACTTTCAGGAATTGGATCAAATCTGTAATAAAAGCAAGCAGAGATTAATCACTAAACACTGGAAGAAAAGCCGACTGCATCACCTGTCATTCCACCACACCCACCAAGCTTGGTAATTCTTGCCGTCAGACCACGTTGAACTAAGAAAATCTATGTTTAGTCATCCTTTAATTAGTTTAATCAATGTTTTAAAAGGGTATAACAAGACCCTTTTTTTAAGTGAAATTTATGGTTTTTGCTTAATTTCCTACTTTCTATCGTCGTCACTCCCTATCTCATCATTACTACCTGTTATTTAGATGCTATACTCTGATATCTGCTGTAAAGATTTTCTGTTCATTTTCTCGTATCTTTATTTTGTTTCATGAATCTCAACCATTAATTTATATAGGTCCTCTATCCATTTTCTCTTGTCCCATCTTAATCATCCACTTATATAGATCTCGCATAAATAGATGACTGAAATTCATAAAACAAGATAAAGAAGAAGAAAATAGATAGAGAATCAGTCCCTATGGCAGTTGAAACTAAGGGCGGGCGATTGGATAGAAGTCGGTAGCGGCAACTGCTCTTACTTTGGAGATAAGATTCTCTGTCCAATTTTATGGTGTCTTATTCTGTCCAATGAATCTCAACCATTTATTTACACGAGTCCCACGTTTATTTATGTGAGACCCACGCGGAACCCACATAAATAAATGGCTAAGATTTATGATACAAAATAAGACATCATAAACTGGACAGAAGATCTGAACTCCTTACTTTGATATATTTCGTCTTTTGCATTTTTAATTTACCGAACTTATTTAGTCGTTTAAGCTAACCCCTTTCATAACTTCCTTTGTTTATAAACAAAGATTCACTAATTCAAAATCCTGCCTTTGTTTGAAAGCTTTATTTAAAATTGATGGCTGTGATAATTGGGTATGGTATATACGAATTGGACACTTAAATTTTAAAAGCATTAAATTTCTTGCAAACAAATACTAATAGGTTTGAGGCTTACCAACTATTTAAGTTCTTCATCAGATTTTTGAGTCATTAGTAATGGGTAAATGGCCAAATAGTCATATCGATAGAGAAGTAGAGCTGGTAATACCCGACAATAATGGAAGCTTCAATATGAAGCTATCTGAAAGAGTTCAAAGATAATTTCACTTATACTTTGACCAAGTCAACTCAGAATCTAACAAGTTATGTTGTGTGCAGATTTTGTTAACGGGCTGTCTAAGATGACAAATCTTATAACAAAGCCATGAAGTTAAGGAACCACTTGATCGTAGAACCATGTGATAGAAATCCAACTTGTCCAATACAGCCACTCGGATATAATGCTGAACTTGTAACAGTATTACAGGAAAGAAAAAAGTTTTATGGCCGATAATATAATTTACTTTGAATAATTTTTGATTAAGTTATCTTAGTCAATACTTATACGGAAATTGTTGTTTAAGAAAGATAAACCTCATCAAACTTTTTCCAGAGTCTCTACATGAAATCAGAAAAAGAAGTGGTCCACATTTTTTTAAAGCAAAAGACATGATCAAGAGTTAAGAACAGATTTTTTTTTTTGTTGCTATTTTCTATAAGATTTGCTGTCTCTGTGTATTACAAATTTTTATTTATTGGAAGCTTTTAATTAACAAAATCATTCTAATATCCAATAAACAATAGAGCTATGACCTTACATTCAGCCCCACGCGAACTTGGAAGTTAGTAAATCTCAGTGTCTAATCACTGTCGAATGATATTTATTGCATGGTAATGTGTTTATGGTAATGTGTGATGTGTCTTGAGCCATGGAGAAAGTGCGTAGAATTAACATTGATCAGGTAATAAAACACATCATTAAGCAATGTTAATCTTGTCTATATCAAGTTGTCAACCTGTCTTTGGCTGCCTTAGTGCCTATATATACATGCAACTCGCTTCAATCCCTCCACCACTTCACTTGTTCATCCACAAATTTCTTTTAACAACTCTAAAAATCCTCCAATCGCTAGCTGAAGTTTCTTTCTTTCGGTTTCTGTGTGATAACTATGCTGAAGTTTCTTTCTTTTGCTTTCTGTGTGATAATTAACTGTCTGTTAGACTTAGTGAGAGCTAAAATGAGACTGTTGTCTGAGAAAGCTATGTGCAACACTCACGGCCAAGATTCCTCATACTTCGCAGGATGGGAGGAATATGAGAAGAACCCATACGATGAGGTTAAGAATCCAACAGGCGTCATCCAGATGGGACTTGCAGAGAATCAGGTTAGAATTCCTTTTGTCTTCTTACAAAAAAAAAACAACAACAACAAATAACTTGCACTAAATAGTTAACTTACGCTTGTAAAATTCTTTTTCAGCTGTCTTTCGATCTTCTTGAGTCATGGCTTGCCAATAATCAGGACACTGCTAGTTTCAAGAAAGACGGGCAATCCATTTTCAGAGAGCTTGCCCTCTTCCAAGATTATCATGGCCTCCCTGCTTTCAAGAAAGTAAGTGAATTATTCTCATTTCTGTGCGTGAATTTATTGACGTGATTTGTTTTTCGTATAAACTGATGAAGTTTGGATTTTTAATTATTTTCAGGCAATGGTTGAATTCATGTCGGAGATAAGAGGAAACAAAGTAACTTTTGATCAAAACAAGTTGGTTCTCACCGCCGGTGCAACTGCTGCTAACGAGACTCTCATCTTTTGTCTCGCCGGAAAAGGAGATGCAATTCTTCTTCCTACACCATACTACCCTGGGTACGTACGTGTAGCTAACTTTCTATTTTTTCATATATATTTCCTGTTGTTTACCAAGCTAAGTTACCTGTTATTTATGCATGAAATGTACGTTTCTCTTCTTATTTTCATATCTCTTTGTAGATTTGATCGTGATCTAAAGTGGAGAACCGGGGTTGAGATTGTTCCTATTCAGTGTACAAGCTCAAATAACTTCCAAATCACTGCACCAGCTCTTGAACAAGCTTATCAAGATGCACAAAATCGCAACCTAAAGGTCAAGGGTGTGTTGGTGACAAACCCTTCGAATCCACTGGGAACTACCATTAGCCGTAGTGAATTGAATCTTCTTCTAAGCTTCATAACATCAAAAGGTATTCATCTCATCAGCGATGAAATTTATTCCGGGACTGTCTTCAGCTCTCCAGGATTTGTGAGTATCATGGAGGTTTTGAAGGACAAAAAATGTGAGAACACAGAAGTTAGCAGCAGGGTTCACATTGTGTACAGCCTCTCGAAAGATCTTGGTCTCCCTGGTTTTAGAGTTGGTGCAGTTTATTCCAACGACGAGATGGTAGTATCAGCAGCAACTAAGATGTCTAGCTTCGGTTTGGTTTCTTCTCAAACGCAGTACCTTCTCTCTGCTCTTCTATCTGACAAAAAGTTCACCAAAAACTACATCTCCGAGAATCAAAAGAGGCTTAAACACAGACAAAAGCAGCTGGTCAAAGGCCTCGAAAAAGCTGGTATCAGCTGCCTAAAGAGCAATGCAGGCTTGTTCTGTTGGGTCAACATGAAACATCTGTTGAAGTCCAACACATTTGAAGCAGAGATGGAGCTCTGGAGGAGAATCGTCTACGATGTCAAGTTAAATATCTCTCCTGGTTCTTCCTGCCATTGCACCGAACCAGGTTGGTTTCGAGTATGCTTCGCTAACATGTCCGAGACAACACTGAACTTAGCTATGGATCGGTTGAAAACATTCGTGGATTCAACCACCAACACTCGAAGCCAAAGCAGCCACCAGCTGTTGAAATCTCTGAGAAAGAATTCCCACACCAAGTGGGTTTTTCGGCTATCGTTTGATGCTCTTCACGACCGTGAGCCCGATGAGCGATAGACGATAGTCTGGTGTCAAGTGTGAACATATTTTAACAGTCATGTCAATTATTTCTTTTTTCCAAAAAATTTTTGGTTGGTAATTATTTTTTTCTTCCCAGAATATTGTAGATAGTGCCCTCGTTCCAGACATGGATTAGCAGTGGGTCTAGTCTTCTATTTTGTACAAGTTGCATGGGAACACCGAAATCTTATTGAATGCTTCTTTACTATGTGTGAACATCTAATAGCAAAACAAACCATTATTCAATTTGCAATTATATCATTTCTTCTCATTATCATTACATGTGTTTTTCGTTTTAAATAGCCAATTAAAATACACGACACAAGAATGGCCCTTGGCGAGATTGTTGGTTAGAGAGAGTGACACATACAAACTTGCCGACGTCTTAATTTCTGCCTCTATAGCCCCATGGTTTCGTGTCACAAATCACAACCGACCCTAATAAAGTTTAGTACTGAACTTGATACGTTGTTCAAGCCGTGTGAGTAGGGAACTAATTTATTTACTACTGTGAACATATAATATTATTATTGTTACAGCATGTTGTGTGGGTCAAAAGAAGCATATAAGTCAAAAAGTGGCATAAATTTTAGTGCTATATTGTCTCCGGAACATATGTGCCCTTTGTGGGTTGAAGAAAAGCTAAAACACTAAAAGGAGATTCGCTAGGCTTCCCCGAATGGAAGCGATTTGTAAAGTGAAGTTAATACTGTCTGGGATTAACGTGTTATTGTTCAAAAAGTCTTCGCAACCGACTCAAGCTCTTAAAGAGGAAGAGTTCCCTCTCAAGCAATCCCAAAAGTCTAATGCCTTTGAAGTTAATTTCCAAGGGTTAATCAATTAATAGTTTCATAGTAAACTTTGTCATACTCTTTAGTCAGTAATCGCGAAAGATTTACCTGGTTTTAGGAGACAAAGCATGCGCAGAAATAGTTTTAGAATTCATATATTGGCCTAACCCATCAACTTTTAAAATAAAATAAGGCAAATTAAATTATCATTTGACAATCTTTTTTTTTTTGTTTTACATATTTCTTCAAATTAGGGTGTGTTAAGTTGGCTACTTACCGTTCAAGTAAGTACTTAGGAGGTTTCCTATTATATTATTTTTTGACTCATCAATTAACATTACAATGAATTTTAGTTGAGCAAAAGAATATATTTGACTCACATATAACTAAAAAGTAATTTAACTATGTAATCACATCATCCAATCTAATGGGATTTCCATTTAATATAGAGAGCAGCTACATCTATTCCATTCTAACCCCCTTTAACTTTTACATAAATACATTTTCTTTTGCTAGTTTCCAATAAATATCCAACACTAAAGGAAGAGGCATTCTTTGGGTTAGAAGAAGCAAGGATTATATTAAAAAAAATTTTTGTTGTATTTAATTCATGAAATAAGTCAACAAGAACTTAAAAAAATCTTAATCGCTATTGATTGTATCGTGAACCATCTGTATAACCTTTCCTTAAATTCATATTTTAGTCCAAATATCTGTTTGTATTTGTCTACGTGGCTTAACTCCTAGATAGAAGATATGGGACTGCGAATATCAATGGTGAAAGTCTCGAGTTGTCAAGAAAATAGATAACTTAGCTTGAAAAGGCATGCATGGAGATTAGCAAAGCATGATAGGTACGGTGAATTGAACGGGGGATATGGACTAGAATCACCGACCATCAATTGCTGATGAAGTTCGATTAAGATACATGTTTGTTATTTAAGTTTAAACAATTTATTTTTTATATCTACAATTACTATTCTTCAATATATTATACACAAAATAAAAAAAAGTCATAAAAATATTAACAGACAGTAGTATAATAATACCACCCAATATTCGTGACTGCATGTAGATTAGCCCTTTTTGGGGAGGAAGATTTAGAAAAAAGATCGATTTAATTAATCACATGCAATTAGTTCGTATATGCAGGAGTCTAAAAGAGCAAACCGGCCAAATAATTAACTACTATTGATAGAAGAGAATATACTTGAAGCACGCATTAGTTGTAACCAAAAGAATTGTGAAGAAACACGATTGAGAGGAGGGAAAGAAGAATGATAGAAACTGAATATGCAGAAAAATAAAACTACATTCACTCTAAAATGTTGTTACAAGTACCACTTGTATATAAGTAAGAGAGAGAAAGTCAGCTAATCTAAAGAACCAGTCTAACTAACTAATTAAGTTACACAAAATAATCAACAGTGAGGATTTAACACCCCCCCTCAAGATGAGCATGAATGTCAAAGATGCGCATCTTGGACTTAAGAAAATCAAATTGTCTTCTACACAAAGCTTTGGTGTAAATATCTGCCACCTGTTATTCAGTAAGAATGTGATGAACTTCAATTGAACCTTTAGCTACCTTTTCTTGGATGAAGTGAATATCCATCTCAAAATGTTTTGTTCTTTCATAAAAATGAGATTCTTGCAAAGCTGTATACATGACTTGTTATCACAAAACACATCCATCTTTTTGCTTACTGAAAAACCAAAGTCTTCAAGCAAATTTTTTACCTAGAGTAGCTCACACAAAGCCATAGCCATAGCTCTATATTCAGCCTCTGTTGAACTTCTTGCTACCACAAATTGTTTCTTTGATTTCCAACTTATCATGGTGTTTTCAACAGCCACACAATACCCAGAAACTGATCTTCTAGTGTCTGGGCAACTTCCCCATTCACTATCTATATAACACTTCAAACTCACATCTTCTTGTTTGCCAAAAAGAACACCTTATCCTGGAGATCCTTTCAAATACTTCAAAGTCTTCAAGGCTGCCTTCATATGGCTCTTACTTGGTTTATCCATGAATTGCGACAACAGTCACGTATAGATTGCATAGCACAAGTCAGGTCTAGTGAAAGTCAAGTAAATCAGTTTCCTAACCAATTGCCTATAGACTGTAGCATCTTCAAGAACGTCTTCTTTTTCTTGCCTCAATTTGTGATTTATTTCTATAGGAATAAGACTTGGTTTCGATCCAGTACTCCAAATTCAGTGATAAGATCCAAGGTGTATTTTCTTTGTGATAAAAATATCCCTTGTGAAGATTTTGCAACCTTAACTCCTAAGAAGTATTTTGGTACACCCAAATTCTTAAGTTTGAATCTCTGTTCCAGTGACTTGGTGACAAAAAGAACACCAACATCTGAACTGCTCCTTATCAAAATGTCATCTACATACACTAACAATGCTGTGAAAGCTCCCCCATCCCTATAAGTAAACAAAGAGTAGTCATACCTTGATTGGACAAAACCAATCTCTATCAAAGCCTCTGTAAACTTGGTGTTCCACTGCCTAGAAGCTTGCTTAAGTCCATATAAGGACTTTTGGAGTCTACAAGCAATTGTTCCGTTATAAAGTTTCCCCCTCTTCCATCTTATAACCCAATGGAATCTCCATAAAAGCTTCGTCATGCAAGTCTCCATTAAGAAAGGCATTGTTTATGTCCAACTGGTGGAGAGACCAATTCAGCTTGGCTGCTAGAGAAAGAAGACCCTAACTGTTGTTTGCTTGACAACAGGCTGAATGTATCCTCATGATCAAATCCAACTATTTGACTATATCCCTTGGCAACCAGTCAAACTTTGTACCTTTCAACTGAACCATCTGCATTGAGCTTAATCTTGAACTCCCATTTGCAACCCATTGTGTGCTGACCTGATGGAAGAGAAACCATCTCCCAAGTACCATTGTCTTCAAGAGCTTGAAGTTCATCAAGCATAGCCTTCTTCCAGTGGTCATGTTTAATAGCTTCATAATAAGTGGTTGGTTCTTGTATATGAGTAAGAGAAGTAATGAAAGCTTTGTAAGGTGAGAAAAGTAAAGAAGGAGAAAGGTATTGCTCAATGGGATAGGTTACTGAATGACTAGAGGGAAGTGTGTGGTTATATGCATTCAAGTATTTTGGTAGAGTCTTGGGTCTAGTACTTCTGCGTAAAGGCTAATCTGTTTATGAAGAAATCGGGTCATTGGGTAATGAGTTAGGCTGGTGAAAGGGTACGGGTGAGGCAGGGATTGAAAAGGGCTATAAAGATGGGGATAAGGCTTGAGATGATTGTTGTGATGTGTATGCTACAGACAAGGATTATGAAGAGTTAACAGTAGGCATTTCACAAGATAAAGTAGGTGATACAGGACTTGTAGTAAAATCTGATGCCACTTTATCAAAAGGAAGTGATGGTACAACAGGAAAAGATGTTGGGCAAGAAGAAGAGGACAAAGCTGATTGTGACTTGAGAAAGGGAAAAATTCTTTCATGAAAAATAACATCACAAGACACAAAGACTTCTTTCTTGTTTATATTACACAATTAAAAACCTTTCACTCCTAAAGGATACCCAATGAATACACAAGCCCTTGACCTGGGAGCAAATTTTGTTCTATAAGATTTTAGAGTAGATGCAAAACAGAGGGAACCAAAAACCTTTAACATGGAATAATTTGGCACTTTGTGAAAGAGTTTTTCATAAGAAATCTTGAAATGAAGAACAGAAGGAGTCCTATTGATGATATAAAAAGCTTTCAAAACAGCCTCTCCCAAAAAATTGTAGAGGTAAACCAGATTGAAATAAAAAAGCTCGAGCAACGACAAGAAGATGCTGATGTTTACGTTCAACTATAACATTTTGTTGCAGTGTTTGGACACAAGAATGACTAAGCAAAATTCCATGTTGAGAAAAGAAGGAAGTCATAATAAATTTATGAGCATTATCTGTTTCGAATTCTTTGATGATATGGCCAAATTGCGTTTTAACAAAATTGAAAAGAGAGGGCACAAGGAACTTAACATTTGATTTAAATTTCATGAGATAACCCATGTGATTCTTGTGAAATCATCTACTAATGTGAGAAAATAATGAAAACGTCCAAGAGCTGCAACAGTATAAAGACCAAAAACATCACAATGAACCAAAAGATTTTGTAGTACTTTGTTCATGTGTAGGAAATGGCAGACATTTTTGTTTAGCTTTCGCACAAGTCTCACAAATGGTGTTACAAGAAACGGAAACAAATGGATCAATATCATAGATCTTTTTCAAGACTGAATCAGAAATGTGCCCTAATCTATAGTGCCAAACATCAAAAGTATTGGTTGCCCTATTATGAGTACAAGAATTGCTAGAAATAAGAGAAACACAAGGATTGACTTCAGCTGCACCACGTGAAGAGGAAAGCCAAATGGAATCTTTTTAATAAAATACAAGCCTTCCTTTTGTCTAGCATTTTAGATTCTTATCCACGATGACAAGCTCTGAATAATGCAAGAATCAGATAAGAAGATGAAAACACAGGCATGAGAGGAAGATAGATGTCTCACAGATAACAAATTATAACCAAAACTAGGCACACAAAGGACATTCTTGAGGACAAGATGTGATCCCAGCTGAACTATTCCAACATGTGAAATAAAAGCTTTAGTACCATTAGGAAGTAACACAAATTAATGAGAAATTGGATGGAAAGAAGTAAACAAAGTGACATCGTGGCAAATATGATTTGTTGCACCAGAGTTTACTATCCAGAACTTATCAACATGTTTATTTTGAGAAACTTCTCTATGTTGATTTCTAGGTAGAGAAATTACACTGTAAGCACAAGGGTTAAAAAATTCATTACCTCCAAAAGCTGGGTAGGATTGACTAGGATGGGTATTGGAAATACTAGTAGAGGCAGATGCTTGACCTTACTTCTCAACTGAAAAAGAACCTGGTACTTGAGGCTATGGTTTTTCATCCAACAAATTCAACAGTTTATGGAACTGCTCTTGAGTGAATGAGAAAGGCATCTTTGGCAACTTTGAAGAATAATCTCCATTAGCAACACTATCTCCAACCGACGTAGCAGTTTGAACCATGTTAACACTAGTTCCTCTTCCCTTTGTAAATTTGAAGTTAGCCGGAAAACCTATTAGCCTGTAGCACTTCTCCCTAGTATGCCATTTCTTTGAGCAATATGAACAAATCAGTTTATTCTCTCCTTCTTCTTAAAATCACTATTACCAAAAATCACTATTACTAATTGAAGGCTTGTTGTTGTTAGAAACAAACATTGTCGTTGGTTCAAAAAAGGGTTGAGAAATAGCTTGCAAAGTTCTTTGCGACTCTTCCTGCTGGGCCCCGTTTCCGAAGCCCGGCAATCCGAAAGCGGAAATCAGAGAACGCAAGCGGTCACAAGGATTGTCTCA
>JAOQMQ010000194.1:23514696-23526911 GCA_027563845.1 Erythroxylum subrotundum
TTTGTCATGAACATGCATTATACATATTCAATATACATTAATGAATTCTTAATCATGCACAATAGTGATTTGTATATATGTTAACTGTTATAGAGGAATGCACAGAACGACCAATTTCAGATATTGTCGGGACTTCAAGGCAATAAGCAAACGGGAGCAATTGTAAGGAATTTAGACGGTAACTTTTGTGAGTAACCTAAGATGGTCTTACCTTGATTTGTCTTGTTTATTACTAAATTGAAATTGATATTGATGAATGTGTACGGAATTGTGTACTGATTCCGGATATGAAGGTCCAAGGTATTGATTGATTGATGAAGGTGATATTGAAGTGCTATTTACCTTACTTTGTTCTACTTGTTGAATTTGATTTATGCTTATTATATTCTGAATTCCGGACAATGATTGTCCGAGGCGTTCGATACATGTTTATATCATTGGAAGTGCTACTTGCATGTGAATATGTTTGACTACTTGCTTTGCATATGAAATGTCTAAAATGACCTTGTTTTGTTTTAAAACTGTTGAGTCCTAGTTGTGGGTAAATAGGCATGCCTAGAAGGTCTGCAGCTGCTTCTGTGTCACTTTGGTGTCGAGACTTTGGTCTCTTCTCCGACACTTCGATGTCTTCTGTTATTGACACTTCAGTGTCGAGACTTCGGTCTCTTTTGTGACACTTCAGTGTCGAGACTTTGGTCTCTTCTGTGGCACTTCGGTGTCGAGACTTCGGTCTCTTCTGTATAAGTCCCGTTACCCGCTTCTATAAATGGATTTAGCAGTCATCTAGTTTTATATTCTGATATCTATTTGATTCTGGCATAGGCTAAATTATCTTCTGATTCTGAAGGGTTTATAACCTCCTATGTTGTGCAGTTCTGTTAATTATAAAATCTGTTCTGAAATGCATTATGTCTGATTTATTGGTAAAGAAATCATTTAATGTAGATTAGTTATTACTCACTAAGCTATATGCTTAGCATGGTGGATTTGCCCCGTGTAGGTTCAGAGTGAAGATTATAAGGACTGGAACGAGTCAACCGCAATGGCCAATGGAGTTTGAGTCTTATTTTGATAAAAATGTATTTGGAGTTTGTTTTGGGCTTGTATATAAAGTGTATGATTCTGAATTGTTGTAAGTTTTTGTAATAACTATTTTTGGAACAAATTTGTATTAAGCTCTTGTGATATAATGTATGTTTGTTTAAGATTCTGGAAATGCATGTATAAAATGTTGCGTACATTTTGAAGTGTTTATTTTTTATTGCTATGCTTTCGTGAAATGTTTTGATTTGTTGTACTATTTTGTGTGACATTCATATATCCTTCTAGGGGGTACATGGGTGTTACAGGACGCTCCGCAACCCACCGGTCATGTCAAAAAGAGACCCCCTCCCCTGTCCCAATGCACCAAGTATACCTATCTTTAAGGTATGGAACCACCTGCTGTATAGCCCGTCACATAGGGAAAGCTCCATGGAGATATCGACAGTGTAGCACCGAGGGGCCACCGCAATATTTTGTACGCAAGATTCGGGTCCACAAGGTATCAACTCCGGTCACTAAAGACCAAAGCAGTTTCCCCAATAAAGCAATGTTATTCTCTCTGGGCCGATGGAGACCTAACCCACCCATTACTTTAGGGCTACAGACCGTGTCCCATTTAACAAGATGGATCTTACGGGTGGCAGGAGAGGAAGCCCAGAAGAAACTCTGACAATCTTTATCTATCTCTTCACAAAGAGAGGAGGGCAGCCAGCTCGTTTGCATGGTATATAGGGGGAGAGCGGCGAGAGTAGACTGTATCAATGTATGTCACCCGGCTTTGTTCAAAAGCTTGGCCTTCCACCCCTGTAGGCGAGCGTGCAGCTTGTCCATAATATTCCTGTATGTGGCTTTTCCATTGCCACCCCACAATGGGACACCTAAGTAACATCCTAAGTCCGAGGAGAGGTACAGGCCAAAACGCTGCTGGAGCACATGTGTGTGGGCAGGTTGAGTATGAGGAGAAAGGAACACTTTAGACTTGTGCAGATTGATCATCATACCAGAGTAATCACAAAAGGCCCGCATAGTCTCTAGGACCACATTGCAATGTTGGACAGAAGCATCCGAGAATAAAAGAACGTCATCCGTGAATAACAGGTGGGAGATAGGCAGAGAGGTCCGAGATACCTGAACAGGCTTCCAAGCACCCGAACTTACGTGCTCAGTAATAAGGAGTGACAGTTTCTCCATACAGAGGATAAAGAGGTATGGAGAAAGAGGGTCGGAGCCCCCTCTGAGGGTAGAATCCCATAAGGGTGACGCCATTCCATTGGATCAGTAGGCGAGATTGGGGCACACAGGACATAATAAGGTGACTTAACCGTGGATGGAAGCCAAAGTCATCGAGGGTCTGTTTAAGGAAGCGCCAATCCACCCGATCATATGCTTTGACAAGATCTATCTTCATCACCAAACATCCTGTCCACTGCTTCGTTCTTCGGAGACAGTGCAGGAGTTCCCTAGCGACAAGAATATTGTCCGCAGCCGTCCGACCAGGTACGAAAGCTCCCTGAAGGGGACTAACAAGATCCTGCAACAGTGGGCGGATGCGTTAGACCAGAACTTTCGTGAGAATCCTGTAACTAACGTTGCATAGGCTGATTGGCCGAAAGTGAGACATGGTGACCGGGTTTTCTTCCTTGGGGATAAGGACAAGCTTGGTATGAGTGATCTCCGAGAGGCAGGTCCCAGAGAGAAACGCCTGGTGGACCATGGAGTAAACAGTTTCTCCAATAATAGACCAGTATTTTTTGTAGAAGAGCGGCTGGAAACTGTCGGGCCCATGAGCTTTATACGGTTTCATAGACGAGATCGCCACATGCACCTCCTACTTGATAATAGGACTCAAGATAGCCTAGAGATGATCATGAGAAATCTGAGGGTGATTTGAGATAGCTGGGAATGACATAGTAAATATTAGTGGTGACGCAGTATAGGTCATGGTAGAAAAGGCAGGCCCCATATTGCAGGGCCGCATCGTCCACGAGCCAAGTGCCCTGGTCAGTACGCAGTCGTTCAATTCGATTACACTTTTGTCTATAAAGAGTCATTGCATGAAAGAATCAAGTGTTACAATCACTGTGTTGCAGCCATTGCACTCTAGATTTTTGATAACCAAATAGCTCTTCATGCATGAGGATAGTATTATACTCTGAGAGGAGCTCCTACTCCATAGAGACTAAGGATGAGGACTGTCGATGGAGAAGTAGTCTTTGGAGATCCTCAATGCGTGCGAGAATTCGCCGTTTACGTCAGAAGATATTGCCAAATATGTCTCTATTAAATTTCAGGGCTGCTTCCTGGACACGGTGGAGGGCTTCAGTCAGTGAAAGGTGTGGAGTATTCCAGGCTGAGAGAACCACTACTCTAAAGTCCACATACGAGGTCTAAACGTCCCAGAACTGGAAATCTCTCAACAAAGGAGGAGGGACATAGCCAAAGAGCTTAAGCAGAATTGGGTTGTGTTCGGACTGAGTACGTGGCAAGTGGTGAAGAGAAGCCTTGGGGAACAATAGTTACCATTCCGAATTATAGAGAGCTTGATCCAATCAGACGTAGGTGGATAATACACCATGATGCTGTTGTCGATAAGTGTACGGGGGCCCTTTAAAGCCCACGTCCATGAGGTTGCACCTATCAACATTATCACAAAAAAGGCAAACCCGAATAGAAGAAAAGCATCCACCCTTCTTCTTCGACATGCACCCATAATCATTGAAGTCACTGATCAAGACCCAAGGACGCTGAATAATGCCATGGAGGGGGTCATCTCATACCAAAATGTCTGCCGGCCCGACGCCTAAGGACAAGCATATATAGTTGTTAAGAACCAGGGGGAAGACCCATCTGACATAAGAAGATGCATGAATTGTCTGTAAGAGACGAGCACCCTGATGCTAATCGTGCTATCACACCAAAAGCATCAAATGCCTCCAGAGAAGCTGATAGGGTCAATATGGAAGTGTTGGGAGAGGCCAGAGGAAGCAAGCAGCGTTGATGCCCATTCGCTGGAGATACGAGTCTCCACTAGGATCAAGATATCAGGTTTATAGGAGCGCAAAAGCTCCTTAATGCCGCAAACAAAATCAGGTCTACCAGCCCCACGATAGTTCCATGCAAGAAGTTTAAGTTGCTTAATCATGGAGATAAAGATATAGGAGAGAGGGCATAGCCAGCCTTAAGGATCACGTCAAGAAGTCTAGGACAACCTCCATATCGCTATCATTGCAAGTGCATGTTACCACCGTATCTTCACTATCCATGTGAGAGGTTTGCTCCCCCCGCACTTTGGGGTTGGTAATTGGAATATTATGCCTAGAAGGGTCGGGTGGTCGTGCCCATAAGAGTACTTGATTGGGATCTAGAGGGTCATGCGAAGTGGCCACCGAAGTAATATGTCCTTAGGGAAGAGGAGCGGCTAAGAATGCTTGCCAGAACGAAGCAGCTATGTCTCGAACCAGATCCTCCGGAAGAGTCAACTGAGTTGGAGCCGCGGGAGGAATATTAGGAGGAGGAGGTTCAGTAGAGGCATCCATACCCTACACAGGAGCTTCACGTTGCATGGGTTGAAGCCAGGGAGTAGGAGTAGCGTGACTGATTCGAATCCCAGGCTACGAAGTGGAGGCCCCAGATGTATAAGGAGTAGCCTTAACAGGGAGAGATGATTTGCGAGTCCGCCCAGTGGACTTGGGCCCAAGAGAAGGACCGGCCCGGAAGGTCGGTTGCTCCTCCCTGACACTATCAGGACAATCCTCTACTTGTAAGGATGCATAGCGATTTGCATGGTTATTTGATTTGCCACCTGACTGGTCCATTCCCATTCGATGCCTAGGTCCCCGATGCGATTGTTTCTCCACCACCATCCATGAGCCAAATCCCCCTGTTGTGCCTGTACGGTCACCACTACTTGAAATAGAGCCTGCCTATTTATCTCTGGTGGCACCCTTTCCCAAAGTACCGTCTGGGCCACATGTTGTCTTCGAAGTAGTCGCCCAAGTCCCATCGCCCTGCAACTCGTGGTTCCCCAGGTCAAGCGACTTGGTAGGAGCGAATGGACATGCATGCGCCTATTGCCCATAGGTTCACAATTAAAGCAAATCGTATGTAGACCTTCATATTCCACACGGTAGGTGATCCCATCTAGTTCGACCTGGCCAACTAGGGGCTTATCAAGCTCAAGATCAACGCAGACCCGTGCAAACTTACCGCAGTTAGCCAGGGTAGTGTTCCTGTCGACCTTAACAGGTCGGCCAAGCCTAGACGCCAGTGCCAGCAGAAGAGCCTCATCGTAGTGCTGGACAGAAACTTCAGGGAACCGCGCCCACACCAGCGTAGATGCCACTGTAGCACGTACTACTGAGAAGTCCAACGACCAAGGGCAGATAGTCAGGTAGTGATCAAAGATGAGCCAAGGTCCACCACTAATTACGTTTTCAAAATCAGTTTTACGATCAAACTTCACAAGGAAGTAGTCATGGCCAAGATCCAGCATATCAAAGCCACCGACTGGTTTCCACATTAATTCAACTTTCAAATAGAGAACTCGGAATGAGATAGATTTTCCAAGCAATTTGACAACTACCGACTGTTTCCACAGAACCTCAAGTTTAGTCAGGTAATCACGATCCACGGTAAATACAGGGAATAGGCGATCCCCGTCTTTAAATTCTTTGGTCACTATCCCGGTGGCAATGAGGTCCACCGGAGTGCGATCCTAGGCCATGTACGCGGCTTCTTTGGCTTGTTCCCGGTTAAGCACCTTATCTCTCCACGTCCCTCTAGGGGGAGGCGGCAGATCACTAAAAGGCCGCGAACCACTGGAATTTTGTTCTATTCAAAGAGCACAATTTGGAGAAATTCATTCTTCTTCTAATGACGGTTATAGCTTGCAATCCTTGTCTCCCTGGAATGGATGAATTGTATTAGGAGATATGGAAGATATATGGTCAAATATTTACTTCGTGAAGAAGAACAACTAACATAACATTCAAATCCTTAATCCTTATTGGGGAAATTCATAAGAACAACTAACATAACATTCCAATCCACAACTAACATAACATTCCAATCCTTAATCCTTATTGGGGAAATTCATGAGTAAGGATGTGATGGATAATTTTCCCTTCTGCATTTCTTAATCAAAACTTACTCTCTTCTCATTTAAGATATTGTTGCATCATTTTTTGTTTATTTTACTCAAGTTTCAGCTTTTTTTTCTTCTACATTTGGCATTCTATGTTATGAAGTTTTTTTCCCATTTTATTTTATTGCATTTTTTGAGCCTTCACGTGTCTTTATTATTGTTTAACCTTTAGTTGGCCATCATTTTGAAGCTTCAGGCAACCATCGTTCATTACTAGAAATTAATACAATCCGTGACATTTTATTGATAAAACGTTGCAAATTGTAAAGACTTTTCGTGACGTTTAAAAAATGTCACAAAAAGTTTGAATTTTTCGCAATGTTTTATGAAATCGTAGCAGATTTGTAATACTTTTTGCAACATTTTATCAATAAAATGTTACGAAATATAATTGTCATATTATTGATAAATTAGATACAGTAGTTATGGACTTAGACACTATCACTAAAATATAATTCTTTCTTCCCTTAAATTTATCCAATAAGAATTAAGAAAAATTAAAAATGGTAATAAATTTTTAAATTTATTAATAATAATAATAATAATAATAATAATAATAATAATAATAATAATAATAATAATAATAATAATTTTATGTTTAATCCCTTAATAGGCACTTAAACCATAATGGTTGTTTGAATTAATCCATTGGTTAGTGCTTTATTAAAAATATACTTAAATCACATTCATTTTCTAGTTAAGTGCTTTATCTAAAATATATAATAATTAATTAAATATATAATATTAAATTAAGTTATTCATCAATCTCATTAAAATTAATATATTAAATAACTAAATAATATATATTTAGTCATAATAAATCATATTATGAAAAAAAGATTTTCATAATTTTTTTAAACCAGAAGAAATCAAAACTAAAAAAAGAAATAAAAATTCAAAAAAACAAGTATTTTACTAAATTTAGAGACAAAAACAAATAAACTCTTAATTATTTAGGGTAATTCCTGGTAGTTTCATCAATTGAGCAGGAAGTTTAAAACATCCGGAAAGTTATATCGATCATGAGCTGTCCCTAACTTTCAGGAATTGGATCAAATGTGTAATAAAAGCAAACAGAGATTAATCACTAAACGCTGGAAGAAAATCCTGAATCTGGGAGCCGACTGCATCACCAGTCATTCCACCACCCCACCAACCTAGGTAATTCTTGTCGTCAGAACACATTGAAGTAAGAAAATCTATGTCTAGTCATCCCTTTAATTAGTTTAATCAATGTTTAAAAGGGTATAACAAGAACCCTTTTTTTAGTGAAATTTATGGTTTTTGCTTAATTTCCGGCTTTCTGTTTACGTCACTCCCTATCTCATTATTACTACCTGTTATTTAGATGGAACGAAATCGTCTGTTCCGTAAACCCTATTCTGTGCCATTGCATGACATCAACATATTTAGATGTCGTGTAATGGCACAGGGTGGTAATAGGAATTGTGGAACAGACGACCCATTCAGATGCGGTACACTGAGATCTAGCAGTCGAAACTATGGGCGGGCGATTGGATAGACTTCGGTAGCAATAACTGCTTTTACTTTGATATATTTCGTCTTTTTCCATTTTTACTTTACCGTACTTATTTAGTCGTTTAAGCTAATCCCTTTCAAAACTTCCTTTGTTTATAAACAAAGATTCACTAATTAACTCCCAAGTCCCAACCGTTCGTGAGTGTGCTCAAAATCCTGTCCTTGTTTGAAAGCTTTATTTAAAATTGATGGCTGTGATACTATTTTTTTTTTGACTAAATGGCTGTGATACTATTATTATCATTGATAATTGGGTATGATATATACGAATTGGACACTTAAAATTTAAAAGCATTAAATTTCTTGCAAACAAATAATAAGTTTGAGGCTTACCAACTATTTAAGTTCTTGATCAGATTTTTGAGTCGATAGCAATAGGTAAATGGCCAACTAGTCATATCTATAAAAAGTAGAGTTGGTAATAACCAATAATGCAAGCTTTAATGACGTTATGTAAAAGAGTTAAAAGAGAATTTGACTTATACTTTCACCAAGTCAAATACTAACACTTTACAACTCAGAATCTAACAATCTAACAAGTTATGTTGTGTGCAGATTTTGTTAACAGGCTGCCTAAAATGACAAATCTTATAACAAAGCCATGTGATCGTAGAACCACGTGATAGGAAATTTTGTTCCAACTTGACCAATACAGCCACTCGGATATAATGCTGAACTTGTAACAGTATTACAGGAAAGAAAAAAGTTTTATGGCTGATAATATAATCTACTTTGAATAATTTTTGATTAAGTTATCTTAGTCAATACTTATCCGGAAATTATTGTTTAAGAAAGATACACCTCATCAAATTTTTTCCAGAGTCACCACTAACAGAGAGAGACGTAGACTAAGTCTTCTGTTCTGTAACTAATTCTTAAATTTATGTTTATTCATTGTATTTTTTGTTAAGATCTGATATATACCTAATGTATATTTATACACCTTTGAGATGAAATCAACTCAACCATTACAAATAATTCAGACCTTTTATCGACATGAAATCAGAAAAAGGAGTGGTTCACATTTTTTTTAAGCAAAAGAAATGATCAAGAGTTAAGAACAGGATTCGGAATGTTATTTGATATTGGTAGGGAGCATGTGTGGTCTAGGTTTCCAAGTTACCGTAGACTTTTGTTAATCATTTTTTTTTATTTTTGCTATTTTCAATAAGATTCGCTGTCCCTGTGCATTACAAATTTTTATTTATTGGAAGCTTTTTATTAAAAAAATCATTCTAATATCCAATAAACAATAGTGCTATGCCATCTCCAACTATTCTGCTAAAATTTTACACCAAATTTGGTGTAAAAGAGAATATTTCAAGAATCTTTTTACATCAAATTTGGTGTTACTCCATTCACTCTACATCAAATTTTTACACAAAATTATTTTCAAAGAATATACCACAATAATTTAGTTATTAACTAAATTAATTTATATTTATACAATGATTATTTATTTATAAAAATTAAAATAAAATCATTATTTTTAATTAATTAATATATACTTTATATTAAATTAATATTATTTAACAAATATAATTAAATTTATTCCAACAACAAATTAATAATATACACAAATATAACATTTTTATTGCACATTTAACCTCTAATCATTTGAATTACCATATCGTTCTCACAAATGTTCAATCAATATATTACGAAGTTCATAATGAGTTTTTTATTTTTAATTTGCTTATGTCTAGTAAGGAATTCTTGAAATATAATTGTATCGTCTTTATTAATATTAATTTCAGGAGTTGATATTTTACTCCAATTTTGTATGGCCGCTTGAGTATCACATTTGGCCTCAGTGATCATATAGTGCATTATAATGCATACTGACATAATATCATGTAATATGAATTTTTTCAAAAAACGTGCCGGTCTCTTGATAATTCCAAAAACATGCGTGAGACTTTCAGAAATGAACAAATAAAAATTTATGCAAAAAGAGCTCAAGAAGGAGAATCTTAAGGAGGAGTTGGCTCATCTAGTAACTTTAGCCAATATTTTGATTTTGGAGGAAATGAGGATGACCTTCCAAACTGTTAATTATTTATATTAAATTAATATTCTCAACTGCTTTAGTTTTACTTTTAATTTAATTGTTATAATTTTAGTTTGATTGTAATATCGAGTATGAATGTAATTGTAATTTATTTTAGTCTAGTTATAATTTCAAATATTTTCATTAAGTTTTAATTTTTTAAATCGATGTTGTGGTTTAAATTTATGTACCTTTTATTTCAAATTTACTTTTTATTCTTAACATATTTTATTAATGAATTTATAACATTTATAAATAAGAATTAAAAATAAATATTAAAATAAATTTAATATTAGTGTCATTTTAAATGTCTCAATAAAATCTTTATAATGATATATTTTATGTAAAATAATATATATTTTAAATTTAATTACTTAATAAATTATATAAATAAATCAAATTGAAAATGCCATAAAAAGAATATGTTAAAAAGTTACGTGTTAAAAAGAAAATTTACAAACCTCATGTCGCAGGCGAGTTAGTAAGGGACTCTCCTGACTTAAGTGAAGTCGTGGGCTCAAATCGCTGTCATATATGTAGCTGTTTAAAACATAGGACCAGAGTTTGCGTCTCTTGCAAGGAACCTACCTGACTCGAGTAAAGATTAATCTAAATGTAAATAACTTAAAAATACCTTTTCATAATTGAAACCTGTCACGAGACACCTCGTGGGCAACCTTCAAACACAAAATTTTCCAACTTTTCTGCATGTCCAACTTTTGCGGTTGGATTTTGGCTTTGGTGCATGAAACCATTTTGGTGCCTTAAATTCATTGCATCTTTCGTTGGAGATGGCCTTACATCCAGCCCCACGCGCCAACGATGGCCTCACGTTCACGCCGCGCGACCCTTTAAGTCAGTAAATCTCAGTGTCTAATCACTGTCGAATGATATTTATTGCATGATGTGTCTTGGGCCGTGGAGAAAGTGCGTCAAGTTGAGCCCTTAGTGCCTTCACGTAGTATATATATACATGCAACTCTCTTCAGTCCCTCCACCACTTCACTTGTTCATCCACAAATTTCTTTGAACAACTCTAAAAATCCTCCAATCGCTGGCTGAAGTTTCTTTCTTTCGGTTTCTGTGTGATAACTATGCTGAAGTTTCTTTCTTCTGCTTTCTGTGTGATAATTAACTGTCTGTTAGACTTAGTGAGAGCTAAAATGAGACCGTTGTCTGAGAAAGCTATGTGCAACACTCACGGCCAAGATTCCTCGTACTTCGCAGGATGGGAGGAATATGAGAATAACCCATACGATGAGGCTAAGAATCCAACAGGCATCATCCAGATGGGACTTGCAGAGAATCAGGTTAGAATTCCTTTTGTCTTCTTAAAAAAAAAAAAAAAAACCAACAAGTACCTTGCACTAAATAGTTAACTTACGCTTGTAAAATTCTTTTTCAGCTGTCTTTCGATCTTCTTGAGTCATGGCTTGTCAATAATCAGGACACTGCTAGTTTCAAGAAAGACGGGCAATCCACTTTCAGAGACCTTGCCCTCTTCCAAGATTATCATGGCCTCCCTGCTTTCAAGAAAGTAAGTGAATTATTATTATCTCTGTGCGTTAATTTATTGACGTGATTTGTTTTTCGTATAAACTGATGAAGTTTGGATTTTTAATTATTTTCAGGCAATGGTTGAATTCATGTCGGAGATAAGAGGAAACAAAGTAACTTTTGATCAAAACAAGTTGGTTCTCACCGCCGGTGCAACTGCTGCTAACGAGACTCTCATCTTTTGTCTCGCTGGAAAAGGAGATGCAATTCTTCTTCCTACACCATACTACCCTGGGTACGTATGTGTAGCTAACTTTCTATTTTTTCATATATATTTCCTGTTGTTTACCAAGCTAAGTTACCTGTTATTTATGCATGAAATATACGTATCTCATCTTATTTTCATATGTCTTCATAGATTTGATCGTGATCTACAGTGGAGAACCAGGGTTGAGATTGTTCCTATTCAGTGTACAAGTTCAAATAACTTCCAAATCACTGCACCAGCTCTTGAACAAGCTTATCAAGATGCACAAAATCGCAACCTAAAGGTTAAGGGTGTGTTGGTGACAAACCCTTCGAATCCACTGGGAATTATCATTAGCCGTGGTGAATTGAATCTTCTTCTAAGCTTCATAATATCAAAAGGTATTCATCTCATCAGCGATGAAATTTATTCCGGGACTGTCTTCAACTCTCCAGGATTCGTGAGTATCATGGAGGTTTTGAAGGACAAAAAATGTGAGAACACAGAAGTTAGCAACAGAGTTCACATTGTGTACGGCCTCTCGAAAGATCTTGGTCTCCCTGGTTTAGGGTTGGTGCAATTTATTCCAACGACGAGAAGGTAGTATCAACGGCAACAAAGATGTCTAGCTTCGGTTTGGTTTCTTCTCAAACGCAGTACCTTCTCTCTGCTCTTCTATCTGACAAAAAGTTCAC
>JAOQMQ010000194.1:23544188-23598406 GCA_027563845.1 Erythroxylum subrotundum
TACATACATATATATACATATATATATATATATACATACATAGATATACATACATACATACATATATATACATAGATACATACATATATATAGATACATATATATATATATATACATACATATATATATATATATATATATATCTTCAGTGGTTTCCGTTTCTATTTTAACATAATAAATCATTTATGATATGATTTCTTTATTTAGTTTTTATTGACAAATTGTTTGTCCTGTCAAATAGATGCCCTTAGAGCGATGACTGCATATAAAACTTGTAAAGAATTCCAAAGGAATAATCTCAAATCAAAAATTTTGAATCTATATCTGACATATAAGAAGTTATCTTTACTTTCAATAACTATTGTATTATCTTTGTATGAAAAATAATATTTATGCATTAATATTATTTTTCAATAACAACAAGATTAAGTGCACATCGTTTGGTGAATATGCTGACTTTTTGCTAAATACAATGAGGGATACACAAGAAATTTCAATCATTATTGTTTTTCAGCTTGTTATGATATCAAACTCTACTGGTACATTATTATTTTCAAAGCATTTTATGCAGTTTACATTGTTCATTTTTGTGAAAAAAAAAACAGAACATATCACCCTTTTTCGTGCAGGAGAAATCAAGATTTCTAATGCTTTGAATACTTCAAAACTACTGATTAATCTCGACATCCCTACTATTCAAGATTTTAAATTGAGGTAGTTATATTTTTATGATGGCTTATTATCATCTTATTCTAAATTTGTATCATTGCATATATATGTACTACCTATTTATTCAATTCTTTTTTACTTTAGCCTCCGTTTGATAATGGTTGGGGAAACATCTTCCCAGAGATACTCTCAGCTTAATCGTCCTTTCTTAAGTCAATCTCCTTTGAATGATTTCTTATCTTTTGAAACAAGAAAGATGGTTACTGAACTGAGACGGTGTGAGGTAAATTGAAAATGTATAATTCTTTTCTTCATTATGAATTTATGCACCTATGTCTTACAAGCTGACCTATATTTTCATAACATCACACTAGAATGGTATTTATACTATTCTCGTAACCATTAGAAAGATCCAAACTGAGCAGAGTTGGTACATTGATGCATGCTCCATTCATGGATGTAAAGTCAAAATTGAGAATGACCTACTCATGTGCTCTAAATGTCGGAACACTCTAAATAGAATTGTAACGAGGTATACCATCATTTTAACTTTTATTTAAACTTAATGTTCTGTAACGATAAACACTAACCTTTGATATATTTATGTATTCTAGATATAAAGTACATGTTCAAGTAAAAGATGCTTATGATGGTCTGGAGTCATTTGTGTTATTTGATGATCAAGCCTTCCCATTGATTCAAGTTAGTGCAAATGATCTCAGAAACTGTCTAATTAAGGTTTGTAAAAGATTATAATCTTTATTTTTTTATTTTTGATAATAAATTATCTACTCTTTCGTGTGTTTGCTTAGAATTAATTTGTTAATTAGGAACGAGATGAAGATGGGTTTCTTGATGAGTTAAAATGCTTGGTTAAGAAAACTTATCTTTTCAAGGTACAAGTAACTGAATTTAATAAAATCAACAAATCTTCAAGTTTCATTGTCAAGAAAGTAAGTTGTAATGGGGAACTTATCAATAAATACATGGATTCTCCACCCCAGTCTCAGATATTACTCTACTTCCCACTACAAAGAAGAATAGCAACTATTCATCATTACATGAAACTTCATTGATATACACAAATATGTATATATTGTAGAAATATTGATTTCATGAAATACATTATTTTTTCAGGAATGTTATCTGAGTGATTCTGCTACTGATCTTTCAGTAGGACCACTGGTCTTGATAAATCCTAATGAAGCTGTGAGTATTAATACCACTTTTACACATTCCATTTTTTTCTGTTCTATTAAGAAAATTTCGGTATTCTTTATTTTTATAATCGTATTATTGTAGCAAATTACTTCTGTTGGAGCCTTGGCTACAATTAATACTTAGCAAACTATATGATTGATTTCCTACCAAGTTCAATTATATAATTTTTCTTCTTTTCATTGACACTATATTAAAAAATTAAGATATATATTATCTCATTGTAAAACCATTCATTGTTAAATTAATTACATGTAAATAGGCATTCAGTAATCAATTATTGAGTTTTGCTTTGCAGGATTCAATTATGGATGAATCACTATGTAACATTCCTATTGATATTGCACCTCTGCCATCATTACCTACTGTGAACAAACAAGTATGTACATACCATTAATGTTATGTATAATATGGATCACACTTGAATGATTATTCTTATTTATTTAAATTTATGTTAGGATTTTATTCAATCAAATGTACCACAACCAATTTCTGCATCTGAAATTATAAGACAATATTTTGCTTTACAAAGTTGAATTTCTTGTTTGTTGAAAAAACAATAACGTAGTAACCTACAAAAAGTGTCAACATATCTGCTTCTCTTATAAGATACTTTTCATTCTGCAGGATTCAAATCAAATTGAATCACTCAGCTACTTTTCAGAAAACATTCTTAATGGGTGTATTTCTATATTTGCAGTTGTTAACAAAGTATGTACATCTATTTCTTCAATATATTCATGTATTGTGTATTCCACTTATTTAGTTTATTTAATCACAGGATGATAGAGCTGCAATTTGTCACACTGAAATAGACATTACTTCCTCAACTCAAATCACACCCCAGATTTCCAAAATGAAGAGACTAATATCAGAAGCTTCTGAGGATGATATGCGTTTATGTGATTTAATATCACCACAAATGTCTTCAACTAAGTTGACCACCAAAATCAAAAGAGAAAAGTACCAAAATCAAAAGAGAAAAGTTAACTTAACTATGAAATGTTCAAGAATGACCAATTTTTTGTCAGCTACTTTTTGTTTAATAAACTATCTATCTGTTTTGGGGCCTGCAAGTATTTTGTACTTAAATAGTAAACTACCTATCTATCTTTTGTACTTGTATAAATATGGCTCTCATGTTTTGAGACTCATTTTGTTTGTAAGATTCATATTTTATCATAATCTTATTTTATGACATGAAATATGTAGATTTTGTACTTGTGTTTGCCTTTTAATTTTGTAGTTAAAATTTATTATTTACTTTGTAACAACCCGTGCAAAGCATGGGGTTGAGAACTAATTATAGTTAAAACTAAATCAATGTTACAACGAGTTCAAGGATATAAGCCTACCATTGTATTGCAATAGGACCTAAAAACAAAAACTCCCTAAAGAAGTTAGTATGACTATCTGTATAATAGACAACAACAAGAAACAATTATAGACACCACTGAAGTTTCATCTTCATAGGAAAGCTCATTCACCATTTCTGGTATTTGAGATTTTGCTTTCTCTTCCTAGCAAATTTCATTTTTGCAGATGTGGATTGCAAGCAAAAAACGCCAGGGATGTCTGGGACATAGGCTACAGCTAGTGGGAGATCACATTCCTCTGCTTGTTCAATATCCCCTATCCCCTAATTCTCAGTTTGCCCGACAGTTGCAACTGGAGTCAGCATGTTGGCCCAATCTATCTGACAATGCTACAAATATTGGGAGATGAAATCATCCGTGCCACTGTCTAGATTCTCCACATTATATGCACTGAAATTGTCAAGAGTTGTCTTTCCCTGAGAAATATGTAGGACAACTTATTCAGTCCTCAAACCAATTAGTTGATTACCATTGTCTTCAACACCGATAACTATATCCCCAGCACCATTAAGCACACCTACAACAACACTAGTAGTTTCATCCTCTGTAAGAAGACTATCTGTAACAACTTCAAATGTCCCAACCTGCAACTGCACACACGATTCCTCACATCCCAGAGAAACGTTAGCATCACTATGTTTGTCAAACACCTCAGGGTTCAAAGGTTCCTACATAACATTACATTTTTGCAATCCAGAACTAGCAGGGGACTTGACAAGAGGCATCTCTGAACAATCAACCATCTTAAAATTCCCAACCCCTAACTGCACAATTGGATCCTCACAAGACAGGGAATTATTGTCATCAACAGGATTAACTATCCCATCTTTTTGCAATGGTTCCAGTAGATTATTACTTACTATCTAGCCATCCTTGATCAACAGTGAAGAACCAACAGCAATTTCCACATGGGTCGACTCCTCTCCTTTGTCAAATATAACATGCTTCATCTTAGAATTAATCAGCGAACTACCCTCCTTCTTTGAGGAAACATTACAAGAATCATCAGTGACTCCTACCGACTCCTTTTCCAAAACATATCTAACTTCATTGCTAAGGTCCTTATGTCATCCCGAGTGAAGAACCCTGCCTGTGAGAACCCATTTCCTCATAGTGTTGTTCAGCTTCTAAGGATAGCTTATAGGAATCACCACTTTATCCATCTCCCCATTCTCACGTAGCTTAAGAATCGGAAGACTATCAGGCAAAACCGCACACTTAGGAATTTCTATACATAACTTCACATATCATATCCTCTCCATAGAGGCAGTTTGCAAATCCATACAAATTGACTTATAAGGGAGCTAGTCACATAACTGAGACTCGAACCGTCCAGAACTCTATCGGAAGGTTGTGGAAATGAGCCCACATAGGGATGACCTGGAATAGACTTCGGTCCATGTCCATTCTCGGCCTCCACTTCTCCAGAAACAGCAGTTGGACACCGAATTGCCAAGAACCCTATTCAACTATATCACAAGCAGGAATCGTCAGTGAATTTGAATAAAATTGAGCTATCTTACCTCAATATGGCCTTTTGTAGTCCCTTCTTCCCCCACCTAGCTTTAGCTCATGTGTTAACAGCCAAGAATGACGGTCTTTTGGACCAAAAGAAACTGACAAGCGTGGACAACCACACTCTCGCTCCAGCCTTCAGAAGTTCAATCGGAAAAGTTAAGATCTTATCCTTCAGAACATTGTGGTAGTGATGTAGAGCCCTTTTGTTATGTTGTTTAGGGCTCAATTTACGTCATGGCCCATCCGCATAAGTAGAAGTCATATTTTCCCCTACCTCTATTGGGGATGCGTTAGTGTGCTTCTCTAGGGAGCCTCGAAGGGCTTCTCTATTAAGAACTGAGAATTTATCTTTGGAGATTGTCGACTGGGAAGGAATGGTTAGGAAATTGTTGGCGGACAAAATTGAGGGAGGTGGGTCTCCCTCAATGGCATTCGCAAGGCCTAAGAAGGCCTTTCGATGAAGGAAGAAGCAGCTTGCACAATATGGGTCGTCGCTCTCTCCCATTGGGTCACTCTTCAGATCAAGTTATACTTCATTGCAACGCTCTCCTATGTGGTTCAAAACCTAGATCTCACACCGCTCCCCTTGGTGGTTCAAGACCCAGGACTCGTGCTGCTCCCCCCTCGGTGGTTCAAAACTCGGATCTCGCAGCACTCCAAGTTGATGTTGGAACTATCATCTAATAGCCTTCTTGTGAAAACTATTATCTAATTAACATAAATACTTAGTTTATGAAACTTTGATTTATTTATTTACTTATCTTCTTTCTTATTTGTGTATTTATTTACTTATTTTATCTTTGATTTTTATTATTTACCTTATTCTATGTTTATTTTATTAATTATTTATATTTATCTATTTATTTTATTATTATCTTTTATGTCTATTTTTATTTTTATTTTTATTTTATGATTAATTAACATTATTTTAATATTTTAATATGGATATGCATTTTTTTCACGCAGATCTATCATAAATAATCATTTTACTAGTCCGGAATAAAACTCCGTAATATTAAATTTTCTCATACTCTTCGTATAAGTGGAATTTCACTAAATTATTGTTGTTGTAATTATCTTATGAAATGATTAATTTGCTCAATATAATACTGTAGACAACATTCTAATTTTTCGTGACGCCTCTTTGGATCCTCTTTGGAAACCTAAATTTGGATTCATTAGTTCCTTTTCTTTTCCTCAGTTTTTATTCCTGCCTATCGGCATGCTATTCTTTCCGATGCTAATGGTGTCTGCCGACTCGTATATTAATATTTTGTGGCAATCACTTGATGGCTGCAAAGATTCAACTTGCCGTGTTGAATGGGAACTTCGTCGATAAAAAATAATAATAATGAAATTCACACATTCTAATTTTGTCGAAATGCATGTTTAAAGGTCCATAAATATAAAATTCATGTTCACACCCTTATTTGTTTATCAACAAGGCGAAGAAATAACTTTTCCTATGCTATTTCATGCATACAAAAGTCCTACGTCTAGTTAGGTCATGAGATATATAGACAACACAACAAGGTACTCAATCTACCCTTTTCTTTCTAGTATTGTTGTCATTGCTTACCTTCATTTCATTATTTGGTATGAACTTTTTGAAATAATAGGAATCTAACCTAAACTAGAGTTGGCTTCTTTTGTTTCAATTTGAACTTAGTCGATTTTGTTATTACTTCTCTGGCTCTCGGAAGCCATCTTTATTTACTATATAGTATCCCTTTCCTGAAAATAACCTCAAGGATTGTGTAAAGTTGCAGCACAAAAATCTGGACCATATCAGATGGTAAGAGACTCGCAAAACTTTCCTTAATTCCTTCCTCAAATTTTTCTTGGCGTGTAACTAAAACAGCTTACAAGTTGCTAGGAAAGTTACAATAATGGTGGTGGGATTTTCTCATTCACGTCAACTGGATATTGTTTTAATTTTCTTGGTAGATGTTTGATTAACTCTTTGAATATTTTATTGTGGTTGCTTTGGTACTAAGCTGGTTGTTTAGAATGTTTGGAACATTGACATTGGATTTGGTTTTAGTCATTAACACTTGTAAACAAACATAAAGCCTTGAGAAAAGAAGGAGAAAAACATAGCTATTGTCACAAGATTATTCACACACAGATCAAATGTGAACCTTTACTTAAAGGCCGCTTGGAGGAAAGAAAAGTTATTCCTACAGCTAAAGAGCAATAGCAGAATAAAGTTCTCTGTTGGGTCAATGACATGTTTTAAAAAGGTTCCAGTTAGTCCAAAAGAAAAACCATATCTGCAGACTTATATATGCCTCTCTTGCCAACTTTATGAATAAAATAAGCTAATGCGAGTTCATGGTGTTTCTTGAAACGTTTAGATCTCTATATTTTACTAAAACGATTAAAAAAAAAAACAGCAGAAGAATATAGAAATCAAAATAGAAAAAGGGTTTAGATCAGTCTATGTATACAAAAGTAGGTTTGTCTAATTAAAATAAGACAGCCATTGCATGCATTTAGTGCTAATTATTTACTTGATCACATTCGTATTTGATTTGTCTTCTGTTGAATTAAAATTAAATATTTGATTTTAGGGTCCTCTAAATATGTATGAAATGGAAGGTACAAAATTTATCGAATATGGAATCATCAGCCTCTCTTCTCTTCTCTTATTTAATATAGTTGTCTTGTATGCTAAGTCAAACAAACAACATAGCTAATATTTAGTCACACAGTAAAAAGTCTTTCTACATAACGAGCCATAAAGGGCAATTAATTTTGATATTTAAATTATCCAACATGCCATATTCTATATGATTGTGATTGCTAGAGCGTTAAAACATGACTTAGTAAATCCTATATTCAAGGCCTGAATTGATAGTTGCCTTTGCCAATGCACTTGATGACACTCCTATTGACAAGCCACTTGCTAAAGGATGTCAGCCAATTCTAATTCAATCAAGAAAACAAGTACTAAACCTTTGCCCTACAAAACAAAAATTGGGGTGAAAAGTCAAGATGAAGACTAATTACGGATTCAATGTTTAACAACTACAAGAGATTTCAATTCTCAATTAATTCAGTCGGTCCGGCTTTGACCTTATGGTAAGTAAGCACCAAGTCATGAAAAGGACTCAGATGTCGCAATTATACATTTCTTTGTTTAACGATTCTCTCTGCTTTCATTATCATTTAGCTCAAGCACTTAGCACAATTGCTAATTAAATGTGCAAAAGCCTGCATTTAAATTTCCTAATGTCAAAGTGGTAATGCCCTAAGTTTAAGGCGGTCCAATAACAATTCATTTCAAACTTAATAAAATTGTAAGATTAAAATTAATTAACTAAACAATTGGTTAATAATCTTTTTTTTATGAGATTTCGCAAAAGTAATTAATTACTACAACAAAAAATAACTACAACAATATTCACAAAATTTAAGAAGGCTTAATAGTACGTAACCGTAATCTCAAATTAATTACTGCGATTTCATCAAACATACAGCCGATTTTTCCAAGCATATTGGGTGGCATTTATCGCAAGGAATTTACCCTTCCATGTTACTGTACATGACGTGATATAGGATCCTTGAGAGCAGCCACATCGTGCCAAACCTGAAGAGAATATTACTGACATCATGGTCTACATGCAACTTGGTCGTGGGTATCAATGGTGATGAAACTAATATCGGAACTTGTCATAGCATGCAATGGACATGATCAAGCATGTTGAATCAGTAAAAAAGAACATCCCTACCTCGGTACTTAGGTGCATGTCTGTATCAAAAGAATCACAAATACGGTCATATATCCAAGCAAGGAGTACATAAACAAGTATGGTTCCTAAAGCTTTCAGAACTTGAGATACGTGTTCAATCCCTTCCCTCCTTTATTCTGTCTAAGAACATAATTTCAATCATAAATAATATTGTCTAGGTAATTTATTATTATGTACCATTGATCGTGTAAATATTTACAAAGAAATTTACATATATTCTAAATGATTTGTGGTATTTTCCTCTAAAATATTACCTCTTTTCTTCCGGTATTTGAGAGAAAATTATTGACTGGCTGATACAGAAGTGACTGATTTTGAAAATTAGTCATTGACTAAGCTTAATGCTTGAGCTTGACCGAGGCCACCTAACAGTGACCTCGTCAATTCATTAGCATACATATCTAATATCTTGTCCTTTTGTAATATTCAAACTTGACTCGCGCTTGGTTTGCCTTTCATCCAATTAACAGTGTGAGTCTAGATCCTCTGTCTAGTTTTTATGGTGTCTTATTGTATCCAGTGAATTTCAACCATTCATTTATGCAGGCTCAATATTTATTTATATAGAGCTCACGCGGACCCGCATAAATGAATAGCTGAGATTCACTGGACACAATAAGACACCATAAAATTAGACAGAGGATCTTGTTCCTAATAGTGTACGGTATGCTTTGGTTTCAACAATAACCACTGGTCTGAAGATAGGATTGTATGATCATTTGCATCTTCAAGTGTGTTTAAGTTAATATGGATATCTGAAATTTCATGATAATCACAGAACTTAAAAAATAAGGTAAATCATTATATAATAATTATATAATGATTTTTTAATTTTATTATTAAAATAAAAATAGTTTATAAAAAATATTTTTTAATATTAATAATCAAAACTTATAACTAAGTTGGAAAATTTTTCAATTCTGAATATTGAAGCTAAAGTAGGCTGATGCTTTAGGAAGTGATCAACCCACCAGACATAAGAGTGACAGAGAAAATGCTTCAAATCGAATTCCGATCCACACTTTTTCTGTTGCAATTGGAAGTACATGAGATAGGTTCATTATCACATGTGCCCTCAACAGTTACTTATTGTCATTGCAGACATTAAGATAACAATAAAAGGATGTAGTCGTTTGAGATGCCCCTACAAACTGCTAGAGCCGAGCAAGTCATAGCCAAAAACGTCTAAAGCAACTTTCCAACTTATACCAAGGACTTTGAACAAACTTTTTAAATGGAAAACATAGAATTCTACCCATGTGTTAGAATCAAAAGGTATTGCAGATCTACCTTTTTACACATAACCATTAGGTAGAGTGTAATTCTGAGGTTTCTCACACATTAGGGGTCCTGTAGAGCAGTCAGAAACGGGACATGACTGCCTGAAGATGCCAGCAGAAATGGACCCATCTGCAGCTAAACACTGGTCTGTCACTTAAAAATCCAACCTCCTCTGCAACAAAATTGACAGTAGTAATATTCCATCCTCAAACATCATACATTCATATCTGATGAGTTGCTTGTTAGTTGCAAATGGATATATGGGAAGTATAAAACAAGAGGTTGGTGATCAAAACAAAACTGAAAGTTGAGAATTAACATGCAAGTCTCTCGGGTAAAATCATTAGGGTTATCATCATGAATTTCTGACACCAAATTTCCTCCTAGAACACATTTACACCAGTCCTGTGTACAGCAATGTTATTGTGGACCAAAGTACATGGAGTCTGTGAAAGATGAATCTTGCGGAATGCTTTGGAAGCAAGTCTCCAACTCGGAAACAAGTTGAGGATAAAGCATAGAGCTTGTGTTTCCCCAACTGGTGCTTTCCGTAGTAGTACTAGCTCCTGCACTGCTACTGTTAGCCATGTCCATTCCATAAAAACTCTCGAACCCTTGTAATTCCGGAGTTCTGTACGCCAATTCCTCTAGCTCTACTGTGCTAAGTCCTCCAAACATACTCAAAGATGATTCAGTAGAATTGTAGATGGTGTTGTGCAATTGGGAAGATTTACTATCCATGGAGTTCAGGGGCGTAGCAGCGGAAGAAAGTATATCAACGGAGTTTGCATACAATTGATGATCTCGAGTACTGCATGAGCCATCAAGAGTATACCTAGAGGAGCTGATGTTTGATTCTTCAAGTTCATCAGAAAATCTTCCTCCGAGCTTGATCAAGAGGCTCCTAATATACTCTTGGTCCATGATTGAAGGTTCTTGGCTAGAATATATAGGTGGCATGACTGCAGGTAGCTCAGGCCAGTCAGGAGTTTCCAGATTTAGCACGCCAGGAACAGCGAAACTCTCGCTTACTGTCTTCATCTCCTGCTTGACCGTTGCTCTTCGTGCTTGTTGCTCCTTTCGCTGTTTTCCCAGGAGCTTTTTCTTCAGCCTTGTGTTCCAGTAGTTCTTTATATCATTATCAGTTCTTCCGGGCAACTGAGCAGCTATTATAGACCACCTATTTAAACATATTCAATCATTAAGATTAAGCCACTGAAATACCCTTCCTCATAAACCCCTTGAGTTCATGATTAAAGAATGTTAAACACATTTTTTAATTTACCTGCTTCCGATACTGATATAGAGACTGCAGATAATGTTGTCCTCTTCCTCTGAAAACCCTCCGTGTTTAATATTTGGACGGAGATAATTCAACCATCTGAGTCGACAACTCTTCCCACATCTCTTCAGTCCTATATATTACGTCCACTATAAAGTTGTGTTCCAAGCCAAAAGAAGAAAAAAACTTGATAACTATTTTTATTCTTACCTATCTTCTGAGGCAAAGCGATCCAGTTTCCGCCAGTTCCGTTCTGTTCAATATAGGCCTTGAGTTTAGCATCTTCCTCCGGCGACCATGGTCCTTTCTTCACGTTGGCTTTGTCGCAACAAGGAGCTCTACCCATGTTTGCTGTCTTTGTTTGTGTTAAAAAGTTAACAAGCTTAGCTTTTTCTTCTTTATCTCCTGACAATAATGAAACTGATACTGCTATATATAAGAGGGTAGCTGGAGAAGGAGAGACATGAAGATTTCAGTGAGGAGAAAGAAAACAGAAAAAGATGAAACTTTATGAATAGAATAATGGAGGAATTGGAAATGCCAGAACAGTATAGAAAGGTTTTTCCTACTTGTCCTTCTTAGTTCAGAATCTGCACCAGATATCCACTAAGTAATTTATATATTCCCACATCTACACCCATCAGACAGTTGGTTCTCATTCACAAACCATGATTTGATCATGACCGTGCAACTAGTAGACCAGGCTCTAAAGGCTAACTGGGTCTGGTGTGTGTATTACTTGATCAAACCATCATTGGTTGAATTGTTCTTCATAATTATTATCATGTACGCAAGGTACAGAACGTCATAAATTGATAGTTGCATGTGTACTTCCCTTGGAACAATTCCTGGCAGCAAGAAATGTTATCCCTTGCTGGCAATATTAGGGTGATCACCTTTTGATTTTGATTTTAATTGCATGAATTAAATCGTGTGTAATAATTTATAAACTATATATTCTAAAATAAGTTTATCATCTTTAATACTTGAATTTCTTTTAAAATGTGACAAATTCAAAGTCAAAAACTTAATTACTCAAACCCATTTTACCTTGTTAAGAGAAATGTTCAACCCAAATAAGAGGCTTATTCAAATGGTTGTTGAGAACTCTAATTTCATCTTCGATGCTTAATTTTTCTTAATAAATCTCGTTATTAACAACTGATCAATTTTTTAATTATTTAACATTTTTTATTAATTAATAAGTATTTTTAATTATATTTTAAAATTTTTTATTTCATTTAATCTTTAATCTATTTTATGACAGTTTAATACCGGTTAAATTTTTTAATTCTTAAATATCTTATCTTGCTGAATAAGTGGATGAATCGAACTATAAGAAGTTAAAAATAGAAACAATATAATTTACTAATTTTTGATAATGAACAAAGAAGTCCACTGTCACATCCATTTGCGTCACTACGAAGACCTTGTGCTTTGTCTTTTTGCATAATATAATGATTTAAATATTTAATTTTCAGTATTTAAACAATGAATATTATAACTATAAATCACATTAGAAAGTGAAACAGCTAATAATAATATTATAAATAATTTTATCAAAAAAATAATATTATAAATAATTGCTCTAGAAGCCAGCCGACTTGAGCTAGGTGGATAAATGTCAATGGCGGTTCTTTTATTATCACATTGATGGTGATTTTTCTTTTTCTTTAACATGATTATCCTAAGATTGGTTCGACAAAATATATATTTTTTCTTAAATAATTTATTAAGCAAACTAAAAACTTATAATTAAAAAAATTGGATTTGAAAATATTTGACTAAATTGGCAATTCTTAAAAGGTTTAATTTAATAGTTAATTCTTGAATTTAGTAAGGACAAACTTCAATTTACAGAGCTCTTCATTTTGTAAGAATCGAGAGAGGGTCATTAATTATATGCATTCTTTTACAAACATTACTCGAACTTGTGATTTTTTGCTTATAAAGAAATAATCTTATCGATTGCTCTAAGATTTACCTCCTTAATCTTTGAATTTAATAAGAATTAAGTCGTTTAATTGAAAAAATTTACACTTAGATGTATAATAAATTTATTTTTCCAAGAAGGGGAAACTATATTTTTTGCATATTTTATAAAGTTTGTCACAAAGTAAAACTTTAAGAACTTTGACAAAATGTGGTTACTGTGTTTGTTTTGATCTAAATCTTTTTGGGATGAGCATAACGTTAAAGAGAAGTACACAACTTGTTCAACAGGCAGAGGAGGAAATGGTCGTGTTGGTAGGCCACACGCTACCCTCAATCAGTCGATCCATCTCTTTCAAACTTACAATTCGATTAAACAAAACTTGAATTAGGGTAACTTTTAGACCTTGTTTACATTTCTTTTTTACGTTTGAAGGAGTCAACTTCAACAGAGATCTTTCCAAGAACACAGCTCGATCAAGTCCCCCGCTTCTTCTCAAGGGATTTTTCTAAAGATGCCATTCTCGAGGTACTTTTCTTCTCAAATTGTTATCTGTTGTCACATTAAAATAATTTTTTAACTGTTCATTGTAATGACCCATGCAACGTAATTCTGACCTAAACAGTGGGAGCATTTCTGTTATGAAAATGACAATTTCTTCTTATTTTATTTCATATTCACCGCATGAATGAGATTTTGTGCTTTGTTTGCTGCTATTTCACAAATTTTCATAATTTACATCTAAGATAAATAAGATTTTTACATTATATTTAATAATATATGCGGTGAATATGATGTAAAAATATGTTATTGTAACGTCTTATTTACTCTTTAACCTGCATCATTCTTTTATTGTCACATTTATATATGGGTCTATTGGAAATAACATCTCTATTATATAAAAGTAAGGTTGCATATTATCAGACCTCTCAAAACTCCGCTTCATTGTGGAACTTCGAACTTGGTGTGATGATAATGATGATTTAATAATCATTTACTGATATTTAGAATCATAATCAATAATAATTGTTGAGGTTAATATATGACATATAATTAGAAATTTTATGATATGAAAAATTAAATATAATTTTTTAATACCAGTAAAGAAATTTATCATAATTTATAATTTTGTAGCGAAAAAAATTAAATGAGTTTTAAAATTTTTAATTTTGATACCATGTATTTAAATTAAAATTGAAAAAGTATTATTCTTATTAAAATAAAAATAATCTTATCTTCTGCATTAAATTTTAGAGAAATTTTCTATTTATAATGTATATAGTATTTTATTTATTTTTAAATTTTTCGTGGAATTGTCACCCTATTTATTCCCGTCTCCTTTGATGGTGAAGTATGTAATAAAGCCTCGAATTGAAAGCCCTCGGAAGACCTGGAGACTCCAGTCTTTCTAAACTAGCCTGTGTCAGCCTCATAACCTGTTTGATGGATACAGGAGAGGGACTTAAGTGTGCTCAGCTTCAAAATATCTTTCAAATTTTAATAATTATCTTAGATTTTTTTTTTCATATAAAGCACTTGTGATAATTTACTAATTATCTTAATAATTATCAACTTGATAGATGCGACGTGTCTTTTGACTTCATAATGAGATTTGCTGGCCACTTAACAGCAGAGGATGTTTTTTTTTTAGTTTTCCCCACCGGTATCCGAACTCACTTGGTTCACTAATTCGAGTTGGGGCTTCGTCACAATTAAGGCTCCTCGTCTCTCCCTGCGAACTCACTCGAATAAACCATATTAGAGATATGAAATACGATATATAGTTTATGGGAAACACCATATTGAGTTTGCTTGTGGAGCTTATTTCATATCAAGAGGAGTACTTGAGCTAAAAATTTGTATCAGCTTTGGAAAGTATCTTTATGCTTGATTGTCTGAAACATTTGATCACTAATCACACTACAAGACCAACTCATATTGACCAGGTGCTTTGGGGATATACACAGAGAAGCATTCCAGGGATTGACTGATAGAAAGCAAATCTTCTTTTAAGAAGAAATCGATGTATGTGACTTTTTTAATGGCTCAAACTTTTTGATACCCTCCATAAAAAGCAAGTCATCAAACGCGTTTTCACTACTTTCTGCGTTATTGGGATTTTCATAGTTTAAAGCTTTTGGTTAGAATGAAAAGAAAAGGTACAAAATGTCAAAACAAAAAAGGAGTCAAAAACAAAGATGAACCCAGTTAGGTCTACAACAAGTTCATACGTCATAACATGTAACCTTCCAGAATTTCAATATAAATCTTTAGAATTGTGAATACCAATTCAAATTAAACTTAGTTTATATTATCACGTTTATTTTTTTCATTAATTCTGTAAGAGTTAGGGACAATTTTAGAAATTATTATCTAAAAAAACAAAATAAAAGTGTAATGTTGACTTTCTGTGAATTATTTGAGAGTATAGAATAAAAAACTTTAATTTTTTTTTGTTATTTAGATGAGTATTATAAAATTTAGCGAAATTTGAAAATTTTTTAATGTTTGGTATCATTTTTAATGTATTCTTTATCATTTTTATAATATCCTTAGCTCATATCCTACGTGCATTTGCAAACTCTTTTGTATAATTTATTCCTTTTAGGAACAATATTTTTGTCTAAAGTTTTTAAAATGAACCCAAAATTTGTCATATTAATCAAAGTTTTCAAAACCAAACCACAAATTAAAATAGTAAGACAAGAAATTTTAAGTTTAAAAGACTTAATCGGTATTACACTGTCATAAAATTGGCTAAAAATGAATTAAAATAAAATAATAAAAATTATTTATTAAAAAATTTAAAATTTAATTAAAAATTAATTAATTAATTTTAGATTATAAAAATTTATTAATTAATAAAAATTTATTAATTAATAAAAATTGACTGATTAATAAATTCATAAATTTTTAATTAAAATAAAAACTAAATTTAAATTTTTTTAATAATTTAAAATTTTTACAATTAAGCCGATTAAACTTTTTAATCATTGCTTATAATTGCAACTTCTCGAAAAGAAAAGCTTGCCCCCTCAAGTGAATTTTGCATTTCATTCACAAATTTGTTTCAAAATTAAACATTTAATTCAACTTTAGTAAACCTAAATACTATAGAAATTCAATGCATTAGAAGTTTAAGATCACTCTGTTAAAAAGTTAAGAGGGTTTAATTAAATACATAGGTATAAATAGGTCAAACTTGCGACTTCAGCTGATCTGTGTACTCTTTTGGTCATAAAGCAAACATGTGCTCCTAAGAGAGACCTTTCAAGTACATAAAATCCATGACACATTCTTGCATTGTCTGTCAAACTGAACATAAAGTTGAGGATATGCTACAGAGTGCTAAACATCAAAGGACAAAACAAAGAAAGCAAGCTAAAGCAACATATTTTAACTGCCTAACATGCTTGGATAGAAGTTTCAGCAAGCTAAAATGCAAACTACTGTTGTTGACTCGGGGCATGCCTAACTCAGCTCCATAGTCCAATTCATCTTATCCTCTATAAGACCCATCTGTAGTCTGGTAAGCACATTGTAGAGTTGCTTCGATACGGCACCGACACCATCTTCACCAAATGACACCCTGCATAAGGGGAAAAAGTTGCGCACACAACATCAATTCAAAAAACTCAGTGCCAACTGGAGATATCACATTTGATGGGCTAGTTCTGGTAGCAGGACTAGATTGTAAGAGCTTATATCTTGACTCATCTTGATACAAACAGTTATATTTATAGATAGGAGGTTATGTCGTGGCGTCACCTTTTACCCATGTAAGTTATGCTTCCAACCGGTGATACAACCACAGCTGTCCCGGTGCAGAAAACTTCATCAGCATCAAGCAGCTCATGAATAGTTACAGATCGTTCCTCAACCTGCATGTGTCATGCGAACAAATTACGAATTGAGTAGCAAATGCTGCCCATTTCACAAACTAGATGTTGCAACTAAAATGGAGCCATTCAATGTCCTGTCAAACATACATTCAATGTGTGCCTGTGAACTGTGAAAGTAAAGGCTACACAACAGTGTGCTTTGCTAACTGCTAGAAAGCTGTTATATATGATCATTCTGTACAGCAATAGCAAGACTGATTCACACTTATTGAGGTCAAGATCAGAGCCCCCAATGGGGAATTAAAAAAAATGCTAGCAGAAAATATGGAGGAAAATCTAGAACACCTATCTGAACATGAAGAAGCAAATGTTTACAACAGAAACATGATGGAGGTGGCTTGGTTCTTATTTATCAGCAATACTGAACAGTGAACAAAGAGCATCACAGCTTATAGCAGAAAAGTGTTTCAAAGTCGTCCAGTGATTAAGAAAAAGAGGCAATGCATATTTTACCATAGTAATACTCAGCATTAATTTCAGTTTTTTTTTCCGAAAAACATGTCATTCAGATTCAGTGCATGAACCTCTGTATCTAAAAGTAAAAAGATTCAGTCCGATCCTGCAGCATACGATTGTCCAAGTTAAACTTTACAGGAAAGTAGAGAAGGAGCTTAACAATTTTGTGTCAAATATACTTGTGCAGGTTCAGACATTTAACAAGTTAATATCAGGTTCACCAAAGAATCAACTAAGAGTACTGTTTATGAAATGAAATTGCTGTATAAAACATAAAATTTGCTCTTTATCACCATATTCCAATCTCAGCCACATTGTCAGTTTGTCACTAATTGCCATGGGCAGGATGCCAACATCTAAGAAAAATATAGACATTAAACATCCAATGTCTGAAAAATTTTACAGCAACAATAAGGTACCTGAAACCCTTCACTTCGAGCAACATCAATAATGCTCTTTCTGGTAATACCAGGTAAAATTGTCCCTTTTATTGCAGGAGTAGAAATAACATTACCCTGACAGCAGAGCATATAGAAACATGTTAGCTGCAATCACTATTAATAAGGTACCGTACTGGAGGAAAGCAATGACACAAGCTATTGTTAGCAATAATTGAGATTAGCAGGAATGGTACAAGCTATGGTTCTTAATGTCATCATCAAATCTCACTGCATCATTCAAAATCCCAGATAGCTAGTTATCGCTGGTACTCTGCTTTTACAAGCTAATAAGCAATAATGATAGCTCATACTCGTCAAATAGTGAGTTGGAAGCATAATTAAAGACTAAACAATGATGCCCCAAACTTGAGACTTCACAATTCAGGTCCTGCAGATCCATGATAGTGCCGACAAGTTAGAAGTTTACGATTTACTGCATATTTCCTCATGGAAGTCAATGGTGAATTTTGTTATTAGCAGCTCCATGTATGTTCTTTCAGTTAGTAGGGCTGTGACACTCCAAATAAACAAGATACTAAGCAAATGCATATTAGTTTTGCAAACGAAAAGTTGACATCAGTATGCTATAAATCAAATTCCTAACAAGGAACCAGAAGCTAATTCCTTGGATTACCTTCACAACAAAAATGTTGCAAGAGGAAACCTCCTCCAAATACTTTTTATGAACACAGTCAAGATATAGAACATCAGAAAATCCTTTGGCTTTTGCAACGGATTGAGCCTTGAGAACCTAGAAACAACAATTTGATATACACAAAGAGCAACATCAGCAAATAGAAATAATTATCAAAAAGAATATAGGCAATGTAAAGAGCAACCCAAATATTCACATTTATGCACTATAATACTACTTCATACTAGGGCCATATAAAGTCCGAAATCCATTTAAGTACTCACAGCAGCATAGTTTCCAATGGTCTTCACGCCTCCAGTACCACCAGGAGTTGCTCGATGTAGTTCATGCTCAACAATCAAATGGATTGGCGCAACACCTTCCTGAATAAATGTGCAAAAAATATAACTTTGCATAAAAAAATTATCTTGCATCATCAACCTTTTATGGTGTCACAAGATAGACATTGACAAAACCTCTCAAGAATGTCAACTATTTACACTCTAGTCTAAGCATAAGAAAACAAATAGAAACTTCTGCAGACAATGATTGACCAACCACAAAGAGCATATTTTGCAGTTCAAGAAAGAATAATCATATCAACAAAACATTTTATATCCTCAAAGAGAATATAAACTCAACAGTAAATAAAAGGGTTACAAGGTGGAAGGTTTATCCATTGCTGGAGACTATACCAACATGGGGAAACAATATTTCTGAAATGTCATCAATAGATTTCAATTCCAAAGAGAAAAAACACAATAATTCAATGTTGCAACCACAACTCAAATCATATTTAATGCTCAAAGATGAAACAAACCTTAAAATAGTTTCCCACAGGTGAAACATAGATCAAAAACGTGTACTCAGGAGCAGGTGCAAGACCAAGAACAGCTCCACTCCCCATTAATAACGGCCTGATATACAATGAACCTTTACCCGAAGGAGGAACCTGAAATTAAAGGTCAAAATTCAGAAAACATATTACTTGTAGGATAAACCTTTACAATGCATGGAATAGAAGCATTACCCAACGTTTATTTGCCAAAACAGTTGCCTTCACAGCTTCCACAAACTGCTCAACAGTTGGTGACGGCATGCACATCCTCTCTGCACCCTCTATCATCCGCAGTGCATTTTCCTCAGGACGAAACAGTAGAATCTTACCATCTTCTTTTCGATAGGCTTTAAGACCTTCAAATAATCCCTGAATTTAAATAATACAAGAAGAGAAAGTGGAACCATAATAGGTACCAATTTGCTACAAAAAAAAAGGTATTAAACGTACTAGCATCGATAACTGAATCTGGACTCGCACATAATATCTTACTGTTAAGATTTCTACCATATGGTTGTAACGCAAAGCTCATTCAGGGTACACTTCAAATTTTAGAATTGGTTGAGGAACAAAAGATAACCCCTGATTGCTTCAAAATTTTCCTTGACATGTTAAAGAAGTATATCCTTCCTAATTGCGACTCGTTAACAATGGAAATATGCAACTTAACTGAAATGAGGCTGTTCAAGTTTGTCTACTTTTAAGATTAGGAGGAACAAGGGGTGCCAGGAATCAAACACACAACTTGCTCTTTTTAAGTTTACTGCAAACTGGTACTGCACTGTTTATACCAATTAGATTAGATTCCATTTCAAAGCTGCATAATGTGTATGCTAACAAAATGAAAATGACCTATGTGGGAAGAAGGAAAAAGGTATTATAACTGACAGAATAACCAAGCTGCGCCAATTATTAACAACAACAGTATGAAGCAAGTATCTCTTATATTATTGCCAACACCAAATATCTAACGAATCATAGTATTAATAAGACATGAAGAAAACGAAACTGTGAAATCAGCAATATCTTACCTGACCATAATTTAGAACTCCTGCCGAGGGGTTCAATTCAATGTTCCCAAAACGTTGCAATTCACCTCTGGAAAAGTTTCCACCTTTAACGCACTTCATTGTGTACATATAATCAGTGGGAACATAAGAGAAGCCAAGGCTGTCCCAATCTATGTCAGCCAAGTCCAGCGTTTCACTATATAAAACCAAAACGAAAGAAAAAGGGAGTTAGAAAAACCAGATAGTAATCAACTTTTTTTTTTTTTGGAATTTTAAGATATTATAAATTACCATTGGTTACGAAAAGATATGAATTGATCATCACTGATCATGACCTTCACAAGCAGAAATGAGTAGACCCAGAAGATAGATTTTCCAGAAATTGCAAAACAAAGCACGATCCTAAGCCACAAGATCCTATCCGGGCAATGCAAGTGCCAACAAATGACAATAACAATAAAACAGTTTCTCAACGAAAGTCACAGACCTGTAGTTTCCAGACAATACGGCATCCCGACTGAAAGGAGATACAGCTGTTGAAACATTACCGGGCTGGAACGGCCTCTGAGCCTGCGAACAAAACGAGAACAGAAACACACTATTAAATAAGCAATCATAACTTAGTGACATGAAAAAAGAACACAAGAAGAAATTACCTTGAGAGACAGAGAAGAAGGAGAGCAATGGAGCATGTGGTCGGAGGAGAAAGGGAGGAGAGAACAAGCAGTGGGACGCGAGGGACAAAGGAGGTAATTGTGGTGGAGACCACCACCTATGGCGGCGTTTCTCTCCATTATACGACTTATCCGCGGTTACCCTCTCTTCGCCGCCGGTGAAAATAAATGAATGGAGGCTGAGGCGGAGGTTACTCACTGTGCTTCAATGCTTTTTGTGTTTTTTTTGGGTGCGCTTTAAACCTAGATTAGTGTCGTTTGACTATTCCAAGTTTTGACGAGTTTGTTTGGCTTGAAAAGGCGCACACGTGTGTGTAGTAGGCACTTCTTGGCAATGGGTATGTCTTGTCTTCCTTTCATAGTAGGTATGTATATCGTATGTATATACACATGCTAAGAAGCACGGACACAGGTCCGCGTGTTGAACACGTGTTCGTGTCATATACGTGTTTAACACGGACACTCACGAAGAGTGTATATATATGTTCCATATTTTTTTAGAAGAACTTATAAAGTACAAAATATGTATGAACTATCAAGATATTGAAATCAATATATATCATATTATAAATTTTAAATTTTTTTCTTAATTTTAAATTTTATTATATATATATATGCCGTGTTCACATCAACTAAATTTTAGAAGTTAGTGTTTCTCCGTATCCGTGTCGGTGTTGTGTATCCATGCTTCTTAATACACATGTCAAATCTTCAGTTTCATTATTTTAAATAATTTTTATTAAATTTTATCCACGCATTTGATAAGAAATCTAACTTTTATACACTCTTAGAGTGACACGGAAACGGAACAGAAGAACAATTTTGTATTCTTTTCCAACTCATAACGGCTTGACACATCAACGGGTAAGCTTTTACCAAACTGGCGGTTGTTGTAACGTCAGCTTATCGGGGAAAACTATAAAAGACAAACCACACTTTCATCAGAATACTGTTTGTAACTAAACTAACTTCCGCTACTTTGTAAGATAACACAAGTAATCATCACCCTAAAGATCACCACAAAAACACGTCAGCATGAGTTGGAATCTGTACAATATATGTGGCTGTGGTCAGCTCATACTGGGCAGAAGAAGGGATCAGATTTATCAGTTCTCAAAACCCTGTTACGCACAGGATTTTAGAAACAGGTGATCTAAGATCCCAAAACCTGACACACACTGAGTTAATTTGGTTACATATTAAGACTACAGACTCCAAGAGGTCAGTAGGCACAACTAATGAGCCGCCCCAAAAGTAGTTAATACTTCCAGCAACCTAGACCTACTAGGCTGCCCTAGGTTGCTGCTTGACTGCATATAGCTATAATTGACTTAGAGATCATCTATTTACTGCAACTGCAAGCAACATCTACAACTTCTGTTTAGACCTTGTCCTTGATCCAACATTATCAACAACCTTGCCAACAGGACCATCGGGATCCTCGATTGCCTTGTTGAGTTCATCTTTTTGAGACTGCAAAACAGAAATGCTAAAGTTCATAGTGCGCAAATGGAGGAAGAAAGAGTTGTTCCGATTGACCACGAGAGCAAATGCAGATATGAAGAAAACCAAGAACTAAGAATGTCCCATCTTAATAATCCCAGGTAATTGAGCATATTAAACTGGTACATATTCTCAGATACCAAAGGTAACAGCTGCATATCAACAATTCGTATGCCCTCTTCCCTAACCGGCCACCCAAAAGCATGATTATTTTTATCATAATACGAGCTGCAGCATAAAATAAACATGAAGACCAAGAAAATCTCATTCAATAGAAAGTTGAAATATTAAAGGTAAATTTCCGTCAGCTAAAATTTCAAGAGCAGAAAACCAGATGTTCCATCATGGGAGGAAAAGAATCCATGCATTTGACATCTTCATAAAAACATTCAACGCAATGTAAACACTGACACTGGATATATTAAACTTACCTGAGAATGCCCACTAGTGTGTTCAACACTTTTCTGAAGCACCTCTTCAGAAACTTTCGATGCTTCCATACCAAATACCCCTAAATGACAGCGTGACACGTAATTTCCCACATTTCTTGAAGTTGCATTACCATTTGTTTCTCCGTCATCAGAAATATCTTCTATAGGTATCTGTTCAGAGTGTTGATGGAGCTCTGGGACATCTTGACCGGAAAAATTCTGTAGTTCAGTTATGTCACAAGCTTCTGGAATCTTGATGAATTTGTCAACAACCAATACATTGGTATCTTCAGCATCACCTGTAGTTTCTTTCTGATGAATTTGATCATCCAGTATATTTTCCTGGGTACTGTTGTCTATGGCCACATCAGACGAATCTACAGTAACTATTTTAAGCGGCATCTTTTTTTTATTCTTCTTTTGTTGTTCAGGCAGTGAACTGACCGAAGCAGAGTCCACTCTTCTTTTTCTTCCATGCTGAATTTGTTCTTCGGTGATCAATGCAGTCGTCATCTCATTCACATCTTTGATTTGAGATTCTCTCGAACATACCCCCTTGGCAATTTCATCTTCTCGTGGCACTTCAAGTGTCACCTTTGGTTCAGAAAAGACATGCCGCTCTCTCTTGCCAAAATCTTCCGATGACTTGGACTTATGCAAACGATATCCATTGGAGGAATCCAAATTGTCAGCAGATTTAGCCACCTTTACAAGTTCAGGTATCAGAGACTTCCCATCACCTGTAGACTTCTCAGAAGAACTTTTGAATATCAAATTAGAGCACCGTTTTATCCAAGAGGGACGTGCAGAGTTAAATGATGAAGTTACAGAAGATTTTTGTTTCAAGTGCGAATCCGGTCCGCCTCCATTACTACCGAAGTACATCCTTTCATTTGAAATTAAACAAGTATCTTGGTTTAGAGAAGTATTGTACTTCAAGCCTTTCATGGACAAAAGTTTCCGCTGGCTAGTTTCTATATTCGATAGCTTCATCTCAGCCACTTCCATGTTGTCCAAGGTCAGTTTCAGATCTTCCAGCTTGTTTAGGTATTCCACCTGAGCACCAACCTCTTCTCTCTCTACACGTAACAATTCCCTCTGTTTTTCTAATTTCTCAGTCTGATCTTTAAGTTCTTCAATCGACTTATTAAGCACACTCCATTCTCTGTCCCTTTGCTCCCTCTCAAAGTTTACCTCCATTCTTGCATTACCACGATTCTTCATTTCCAAAGCAACCTGCTCCAACTCTTGAAAAGCTTGTTCTGTTAGAGAGTTTATGAGGTGAAGTTCATTACTCTTTTCTATCTCGAAGGCTCTCTCTTCATCTCTTAAATAGCTCTCCACCTCTTCTCGCCGTTTCACAACACTGTTCTCCAGCTCTTTTTTCTGCATCTCAATGCCCTTCAAGAAATCTTCATGTTCCTTCTGTATTTTGTTGAACCACTCACAACCCTCCTGTAGCATCTTATTCATGAACTCTTCCCGATCCCGATTAAATGACTCCACGCCACACTTATGCTGATGCCGCATTGCTTCCTTTCCTTGTTTTAAATTTCCACGCTCAAGTAACCTAGAAATGGCCTCTCTCTCCTTCTCTAAATGTTCCGCTTGCTTCCTTAATTCTTCTCTTTTCTCATCAATCAACTCCCACGCAGCTTCAAACTTAGCCTTCTCTACCTTCAATCTGTCTTCTTCAGACATAAGTTCCAATTTTTGAGTCCTGACAACATCAACCTCTTCTTTAAGTTTCATCTCCAAAGCAGACAGTTCATCTGTTTCACTTTTCATTGTTTCTAGCTTCTCCTTTGCACAGTTAACTTGTTTCCTTTTGTCGTCCAAAGCAGCCAACGATTTCTGAAGTTCCAACTTCATCTTGATATTTTCTTCTTTTTCATGCTCTAAAAGTGATCTCATTGACTCATGATACTCCTGGGCAACACTTAGGCTTCTTTCTTTATCAACTAGATTATTCATCTTCTCCTTCACATCCTTCTCCTTATCCTCCAATGCTCTTGACAGAACTTCCAAGTCGTGTTCTTTTTCCAACAGCAGATCTTCCCGCTGATGTAGATCAATTTCCCTCAATTCCCAGGCTCGCCTCTTTGCCTCAATTTCATCTTCCACCAACTTGCGTCTCATCTCCAACTCAGACTCAAACTCCAACCTCTTTGATCTCAGAACAGCCTCCTGATTAGCAATAACATTTTGCATTTCAACCTGCATTTTCGTGCGGAAAGTATAAAATGAGAAGAAAAAGAGTAGAGAAAGAGAAGAAGGATATGAAAAATAAAATAAAAGATATTAAGACTAAAAAAAACTCACATATTCATTGCTTTCAAGCTTTTCTTGTAGAACAAGTAGCTCTTGCTCTCTCTTGTTTAGCAAACATTCTTTGTGAATAACAACCTGCACATAGGTAAAAGTAAGAAAAGTAAGTAATGCCTCCAAGAAAGAAGGGAACATCAATTTAACAACAGTTAAGGCCAACATGAAAACTAAAGATCCCAACCTCCTCTCTTTGGGAGAAGGAAGCCCCTGTCAGATCCATTTTCAACTTCCCCTCATTTAGGGATCTAAATTCCTGCTCAATATTTTTTCTTTTGGCCTCCAACTCCCTTTCAAGTTTTTTCAGCTCTTCAGTTTTACTAGCAACATACCCCTCCCGCTGATTCAGTAAAGCTTGTCCATCGAGCAGACGATCATGCTCCTGCTGGAGCACTCTTCTTCTTTCACTCAGTGAGTGTCTCTCAAGAGAGATCTCTCTCTCTTTTGCATCACAGCTAGATCATTAAGGGAACAAAAATAAGCAAGCTCAAGGTAACAAACTTTTGCTCCAATAAACAGTAGGGGGCTGCAGAATTATGAAAAACAGCACTGCCACCAGGGTTAGACTTATTTAGCTATTCACGAGTTTAGAAGGTTTCACATGGACAACTTTATTGCCTACTTCTTTTTCCACATAAGAAATAAGAGTAACACTGAAGTTTAAAATAATAACCGTTGAAAAAGCAACTTACCACACAGGATTCTTAGCTTCTATGAAGCACATTATATATGCTTCAGTTAAAAGTTAAATCGTAAGATTACCTACAGTTAATTACTTACTCAGATCTGAATTCATTGCTCTGCCTCCTCAGATCATTCTCACGTGTTTCAACTTCCTGGAGCGTTCTTTACGCCGCACGATGATGGCGACTAGCTTCTGCTTGCAAAGCTTCTGCAGCATGAAGTTTGCTGTCGGCCTCCACAAACTTTTTCTGGGCATCTTCAACCATTTTGTGTGCTTCAGCCAATTTACATTCAGCCGTAACCTTGTTTTCAGCAACTTCTGCACGCATTTCATGCAATGCCTTTTCCATCTACAAGAACCCACAACTAAAGGCTCATTCAAATAATGAAAAGAGCATAAAGAAAGGTGAAAACTACCAAATGAAAACCTTACACTTGCTATACACTCTTTATCAACTCCTAAAGCTTTTCTTAGGCCATCTTCTCGTTTCTTTGCTTCAGCAAGGGAAGATAAGTGTGCAGCGTGAGCACGCTTAAACACTAACTCAATAGCCTCAGCAGAAGTTTTGATTTGCTCATGTTTAGAAGCTAGCTCCTTTCTTTCCAATATGAGGACACCCATGTGGTGTTGAAGATCATAAATCTAAACGAAATTCAATTATTCAAACATGTACAAAGGAAAAAAAACACTATATGGAAGTGGCTAAAGCGCAATCCACACAAGCGTAAGAATAATGCACCAAGCAACATTTCAGAACTAACCCTTAGCTCCCAGAAGTATACAAACTCAAATTTCAAAATATAACCAATAAAAAGAAATATTTCCTTATTTCCTTTTTTCAGTTAATAGAAAATGCCAATACCCACACAATCAATAACAAGAACTAGTAAAATCATAAGAAAACACTTAAAACAAACAAACCTCAGCTTCGAGTTTGGCAATATAAGATATAAGAGCAGCCTTGTCTCTCCTCTTGATTGATTCTTCATCAAAACCCGCCTCTTTAAGTCGCTTCCAGATAGACTCGTCGGTCAAAGGAGTTCGCAAGACCTTAGCACCAGGCTTCAGCGACAAAGTCCTATGCATCATCGGGCTCGCCATTTCCGATCACCCAAAACCCTGAATCCCACGATCAACACTTGTCTTCTTTGCTTTTTGAGTTCACTTTCCCTCTCTTCCTATTCTGAGTAACCGACCCGGCGACGCACCGACTCAGCTTCAGTTGTTTCACTCGGCTTTTTGACAGGAGCTGGACTGAGTTGGCAACAAAGGGAGAAGCTAATAGAAAATGGGCTTACCCATGAACGACGACGTAAGACACGAACTGAATGGGATTCTTAAGCTTCGTCAAAACCTCAGTTCCGGTTACTTGTTTTAATTCTATTTTATTAAATTTTATTTATATATTTACGTAAAATTTACATAAATGTATTAATAATATTTAATATAATATGACACGGATACCATAACATAAACAAAAGATCTAATCCCAAATTATATAGATTACAATTGACGATTTCAAATCCTCGTCTCAGCGATATTATTATTATATACTATAATTAATGATAATTACTTACTATAATGTATTGAAAAATAAAATTATTTACAAAATACACGAAATTTCTATTAAAAACCTTTTTTTGGTAAATATAAAATTTAACTATATATTCAGTGTTTTCAAAACCAGGCTAAAAGTTAAAATGGTGGAAATGAAAAATTAAGATTTAAAAAGTTCAATATTAGGCAGTCATAAAATTAATTAAAAATTAAATAAATTTTTAAAGTTTTAAAAATAATTGAAAATTATTTTCTTTTTTACCAAAAAATTAAATTTTAAGTACAAAAATAGACTTTTAAATAAATATTAATTAGTTTATTTTAATTTATAAAACATATTAGTTTACAAAAATTAACTTATTAATTAATAAACTAATCCATTTTTAACAACAAAATTATTAAACTAAATCAAACCGAAAAATTAAAAACCAAACTTGAAAATTAGTCGATTTTAAATTTTTACTGTTAAATCGGTCAAACTAATTTAGTTTTTAAAATATTGTTTGTATCTAATTTAAATTTTAACATGATATTAAAATAAAATTTCATAGTTTTATGTCTAAAAAAGTGTTTTATACTAATTTCAACAAATTCAACAATTGCGTTAAAACTTAAATTATGGAAAAAGGAGTAAATCAAGGAACAAACTTATACATAAATCATGCACCTATGATTATAACAGAACCTCCACTGCTCAGCCAAATCAGAGCATTTAACCAGAGAATGAAACCAGAAGGTGGAGGTTTGAGACCTCGTCCATTACATACAGCAGCATGTTTACACATCTTACGATCAAGCAATACTTACAAGCCTGGATGGGAAATTATAAGGTTCCAACATGGGAATATTGTATAATATTATGATCTGAATCACATCAACTAGTTACTAGATCACATTAATAGCTTCTACTCGTGTCCTCCATCGTCTCAAGGCTAGATACCAACCTGGAAGAGAAGATGTAGCTTTCAGTTCAGCAGAATGCCCTCTAGATGTTGAAGATCACTTTCATTTTCTGTTGTCTGTATTCGCTTATCCATCCTTCAATCAGCTTGATTTCAGTTGCCCTCTGCTCTACCAACCAATGAGGATCATCAGGTGTTGATGGACGTAGATCTATGTGATGTGCACCTGATATGTGGAACAATGTAAAAAATTTATCCTCACAACATTCCTCCACATCTAAACTACATAATTTTGTCTCCTCCATCAAAAATTGTTAATTTAGTGAGCCATTACCTTCTTTTGTAATAAGAGCAACAAGGCTTTCAGATATATTCTGCAGAACACTGCAACCAAAAATTCCAACGATCATCAGCGTTCATTCCTAACTTGCATCGGCAGAATAAACGAAATAACTGCCATACCTGCCACCACTCCAGGGGTCAAGAAGACCATTTGAGAAAATAATATTACTTCCAAAATTTTCCAGGACAGTTTTGATGTCCTTCACAGTTAAAGGTCATAATATCAGAAGCAAATCATATAATATTACTTCATAAGCATGTTATGCATATTATGTAAAATTGAAGTCAAAGTGAAGTGTATGATAAGGGATAACGTCCTAGCATATTATGTAAAATTGAAGTCAAAGTGAAGTGTAAGATAAGGGATAACGTCCTAGTATCCGTCAAACATCTTCCACTTGTATAGAATAAGAACCAATGAAGTAGGTAAGGATTATAAAAATGGAGGTGAGTGTTGTCAACAACCACCCACACATCCATTTCATAAATCTGCAGCTGATTGTTTATACTTAACTAAGATTTTGCAACTAATAAAAAAAGAGAAGAACATAAGTAGGCATTCATTAGATATCCACTAATAGAAAAAATAACAGTAATAATGACTATAGTAATAATTCGTTAGATGTCTCATTAATAAGGCATTGATACGTTCAAAATGCAAAACATTGGACATAATTCTTACATGTCCGCCAAATTGCATTGTTATCCACCTAGGCCTAGGTTCAACCTTGAACTTCTTCCAGCACTCCTCCCGAAAAGCAGAGTAATTAAAATCATATGCTCTAAACATACTTGAATCTTTGCTGCTAGACATTGGCATGACCATTTCGGTACAGGCCTATAAAGGAAACAAAGGACAAGATGTCATATATACAGTAAATGCTGGGGCAAATCATGAAAAGTGTAATTTGTAGCACTTATGCACCTGCCAGTTCCAACCATCCAAACCATGAGGATCATCATCCAGTTCAAAACAGCCCACCTTCCCGGTATAATTGTAATAAACGCTTACTCCTTCAAAAATGCGCTCGGGAATGCTAGCCCCATCAGGAGAATTATCAATTCTTCTGCACACCTAAAAATGAGGCATTTATCACAAAACCTGAAACTCATAAGCATTCAATGACAAACACATGCAAGGAAGAAAGCAGTATTCTACCTATAAATTCCATCTGCTTTAACAGATTACAATGTTTATGACACACGTAAAGGAAATGATAGTTAAAGCTCATAAAAATGCTACTGATCAGGTTCAGTAAATTAAACTTTACAGAAGCATGTAATTCAAAGTCCATAAAAATATTTATCGTGATGTATGCACGCAAGAGAATGGTAAAAGGTAATTTCAAAAGGGTCAAGAATCTTAGCTAACCTCCCTTATTGGATGTCCAGGAAGAGGCATCATGAAGGCAGATGGGTAGGGATAGTCCACCATCGCCAAATAACTATAAGCAGATTCCAGCCAGTCGATGAGAACAACCGTACTATTCAATTCCCTATAATCATCACCAATCAGTTGCAAACAACACAAAGAGCTATTAAAAAAGAAAAAAGCAACTCCTTTTCACAAAATCCGAAGGGAAAAGAGAAAGGGGAAAAGAGGATAAAAGGTAGGTAGCATTTGTCAACATGCGTCTTCAGTAACTAGACAGCAATTATAGATTGTTATTCAAGAACCAAATAATAATTAGCCATAAATTCGATTCTTTCTTTCTTTCTTCTTACCGACACATACGAAAAGTTTTGGTTAATTGTGCAAGGCCATTCTCCTTCAGACCCTCCATTACTATTGCATCCCACGACTCTTTTATTGTGTTAAAGCAGCTGATACTTTCCCTCTGGTAATATAAAATGATGACAGCATTTCATAACAAACTTCTAAAATAAATCAAACAATTCACTACTAGAACAAACACTGGCAGAGCAAGTACTTCACCTTAAAATCATTAGAGACAATGTCATAAAAGGTTTCTGGCGGCACGATATCCTCAAATTGAAGAATTGGCGCCGATGAAGCAAGCGCACCAATTGCTACATGAGGGTACTTGATCCTCATCCATGCTGCTAACACTGTTCTATTCAAAACCCATAATTAGTCATCAAGTATCAAACAAAGTATGTTTACTATACAAATGATCAAGCAAAAAGCACACAAAAATGATCTTACTTCCACCATAGGATCCACCAAATAACACAACCGGACAGTCTACCGCCGATAAGTTCCTTTTCAAGTCCGTAATCAGAACTGTAAAATCAGCAAGTGCTTGCTCTGCAGTTAGATAAGATAAGGTAGACGCATTCCTATACGCTTCGTCCCTACTTCCGAAAGGCATCGACTCCCCATAGTACCGGTGCTTTTAAAATCCACATTTCAAGTTCAAATTCAGTCAACAACAGAACCCAGAAGTTTAAAACTAACTACACAAACGTTTATCACAAAAAGTTCAAACCTTTCCACTTTCTAGTCAACCAAACAACAAGTGACTAACCTCAGGGAAAAGGACCATGGCCCCGAACAGAGGGGCGATTTCCCAGAGAAACCCGGTGTTAACAGCGAACCACTCGATATCGCCTTCATTCCCACAGTAGAGGAAGATGGGGCCCAGCCGGTCGGCACCCACCCAGTAGTCGGTGTTAATGAGATAACGTTGTCGGAATTTCGGGAGGTCCGAGAAGCTGAAATGGTCGAGGCGCTGGTAAAAATACTTGGTCTCGTATTTGTAGCCTTGTCGGAGTTGAGTAGTGATTGGGTGTGAGTACTTGCCCAGGAATCGTGGGGCCCTTTTGGAGAGAGGCAAACCAGACGGCTGTAATGCGACTGATGGCGGTGATGAAATGACGATGATGGTGACGATGATCGTAAGGAGAAGTAGAGGATTAGGACTCCAAGTCGCCATTTTCAGCAGACTGTTTATTCTGTTAAGCTCGCCCAACAAGACGATATCGGTAGAAGGTAATCAGTTGCTTGCAAAAACACGGTGTGGATGCTAGGATTGGCCACTGGCCAATAACAATTTGCCATTTGGGGCCAATGAATGGACAAGATCTTAAATGGGCCTTCATTTTAAAATCTTGAGTTGTATATAAGGGCCTATCCATATCTAATCCAACCCACCAAGACCCAAAAGCTAGAGTTTGTTTCTTTTCTTTTTATTTATTTGTGACCAACATTTCTTTTAATTTATGTCATAATATGTCAATATTGTTTTAATCATGTTTTCCAGATTAAATTATGAAATAGATTCTACTATTGTAATAATTGGTGTTATATTAGTAATTTTATAGAATTTCGTTAAACAAGTATTGAAAATTTAGTGATATTTATCAACGTTTTAAAAACTGAATTAGAACTTAAACTGGTAAGACAAAAAGTTTAAAGTTTAGAATGTTCAATCGGTATTAGACCATCATAAAATAAGCTAAAAATTAGATAAAATTAAAGCATTTGAAATATGATTAAAAGAGATTGTCCTTACACATCAAAGAATGTGAAGTTTAATTAAAAATAAAATTATTAAACAAAAACTAATTGATTTATTTTAGTTTATAAGAACTTATTAATTTATGAAAATTGACCAATTAATTAATAAACCGATTAGTTTTTAACAACAACAAGAAGTCAATGTAGCCAATGCATAAGGCTCCCCGTTTTGCGGGATCTAGGGAGGGTTATAATATACACAGTCTTCCCTTTGTATTTTTACAAAGAAATTGTTTCCATGATTTGAACATATGATCTTATGGTTACAAAAAAATAACTTTTAACAACAAAAGTTATTAAAATAAATCGAACCAAAAATTTGAAAACTGAATCGAAAAATTACACGGTTCAAGATTTTTATGATTGAACTAATCAAATTGGATGGAATTTTTAATCATTGATATTTACTAGTCTTATCTAATTAAAGATTTTGTAGTTTTTATCTTTTTTATATATGTTAAATAATGTTTTTGATACATGCAATGATTTATATATTAAATATTTTAAATAGTTATTTAATGAGATAGTAAACTAAAATCAAATAAAGAATTCACGATACGATAATAATTTTTATGCCAAATAAATTTTCAGACATGAATAATAATTTTCAAATTATATAGTTTGAATAAATTATGTAGCAAATTTAAATTAAGAGACAAACTTGTCTATATATATATATATATATTTGACACAAAACAAACTTGCATTTATATCATAAAATCTTCATGTAGTTTAGCTTTAATGATAGAAAATCTTTTTAAAAAATAAAGAATATTATGTAAACAAAAAGTTAATTTAACAACTACTGTTGGTTTTTTTAGGAAGAAAATATACATGGAGAAAACTATGTATTTTTATTTAGCATAAGCTTGTCAATTTATACAGTTTTTGTTTAACCAAAATTTAAAAATCGGATAACATCTAAACTAAATCAGCATAGAATAAGCATAAAATCTGCACTTAAAGAAAATATTCTGATAACAACTTTGACTGTTTCAAAGTCACGTGTTCAATACTCCTCCTTGACTTTGATACAGCAAACTTTAAGCATCTTTTTTTCTTTTTATTTTTTGTTTGCGCTCCTACAATTTCATTGTTAGGCTTCTTATGAACTTTTCCATATGTCATTTTCAAGCAGTCAAATCTTCCTTTGTCTTTCACAATGAAGGAGTGATTCACCTTGTTGGCCTTTTTTTTAGATGTTCTTAAACTTGAAAAACTCATTTTTCATCATATACAGAGGTCTTCGTATTAATTATATTTTCGTCAGCACCACCAGCGTGGTTCTCTTTCGTAAAATCTAATGCAAATCTTTTATTTTGCATTTTGATATTGAACACTCTTCTATCCATTGCATCCTTAATCATGCAACAGTTTTTCAAACAGTACCTTAAAGTCTTTATTTAGAAACTGATAAACACTCAACAAAATTTTGTTTATTGTAAGAACATATAAGACATCAAAAATTAACTTCAAACCTGAATGCACTTTAATTGCTATAGTCCCCTTTCCTTTTGCTTCAATGTAGTCTCCATTTCCAATTTGGACTTTGGAGATAAAATTTGTATCAATTTCTCTGAACATCCTTTTATCAAAGGTCATGTGATTTGTGCAACCACTATCAATAAGACAACTTTCATTTAAATTGTAGTTGGCTAGGCATGATGCTGTAAATAACTCCTCCTCAAGTTGATCGTTTACAGCTTGCTTGACTTCTCCCACATGTTGCGCTTTACATATCCTTTCAACATGTCTTAGTTGTCCACACTTGTTGCATCTTACATCTGGCCTCCACCAGCACTTGTATTCGGGATGATTTATTTTCTTGCAATATAAACACAGTGGAAAACTCTGAGCATTGTTGTTATTAATCCTCTTTTTGTCGTATGACTTTACTGGAAAAGTGCCTTCTACGATTCCTTCTTGCCTCATGAGTCTCCTTTGTTATTGTGTTTGTAATGCACTTAATAACAATTCTGTCAAACTGGTTTTTGCCAAATTCTTTGAGTTTTTGAGTGATGAAATTGTAGCCTCAAATCTTTTTGGGATGGTTACTAGAATTTTTTGAACTATTCTAGAATCATCAAAATTAGAACCAAGAAATCTTACGTTATTGACAGTGGCAATGAGCTTGTTGGAGTAATCCTTGATCGTTTTTTACTCCTTCATTTTTTGTATCTCAAATTCTCTGATCAAGTTGAGCACGCACATTTCTTTGATTCTTTCGTTCCCGTATATTCCCCCTGTAAGAAATCCCAAATTTCTTTGCTAATGTTGAGCGTAATGATTCTGGAAAAAAAATATTAGTGTGATTGCTGACCACAAACAAGTTTTTGCTTTGGACTTCCTCTGTTTCTTTTATTTGTAAATTTTGATTTGAGCCACCATTGAATTTGCAGGCAAGTCCGGAACGTTATAGTCTTCATCTATAGCTTCTCACAAGTCTAGTGTGGGAAGGCGTAGAATGAGTTATGAGTTATCGGTTTGTAGGTTTAGAGGTCCCTTAAGATCAAGAGAGCTATGATACCAATTTGTTGGTTTTTTTAGAAAGAAGATATGTATGGAGAAAACTCTGTATTTTTATTTAATGGAAGTTTGTCAATTTATACAGTCTTTCTCTAACCAAAATTCAAAAATCGGATAACATCTAAAATAAATCAGCATAAAATAAGCATACAATCTGCACTTAAAGAAAATATTCTGATAACAACTTTTACTGATTCTAAGTCACATGTTCAACAACTACAAATAGACGAGAGAACTTCTCATCCCAAATTGAGAAAGTATAAAGATAATCTGAAACGTGAACTTATATAAAAGTTGAGTCTTTTAAGCTCTGTCCCAATAAACAGACAACCTGAGTAACGAATATGCAAGCAAGCAAGCAAGCATAATCTGAAGGATGTGTTACATTCATTGACCATAAAAAGTGAATTTTATATATTCTCTTAATATTCCTCCCGAGAGGCTGAGGCCTAAACTTATTAAAAAATAGTATCTATTTATCCCACTGCATGAGGTGAAACGGAGTTATAAGTACAAAAGCATAATAACAAAGATGCTGCATATATCCATTAACATATTCTCAACGAAGAACGATAATCCTCCAACCATCCTTCTTGCCTTGCTGGTTGGGGATTCATAGTGAAGTTGTTTGATAGGAGATGATATGATGTTATCGGGTATATGAGCTAATCAATAATTCATTATTTGTTCTTGTTATTTCATTGTATAAAATAATTTTATATTTTTTAAGATTAAGTACTTAATTTAAAAAATCTTAAAAGATACATTACACAAGCGTGACTTAATGACTATTAAGATAAGTTCTCACTTAGTTTTTGATAATAGACTTGGTAAACTATAGATTAGATCACCCATAATTTATGACTTGCTTATTAAGAAAATGGTATTAGTCCATACACCACTTCTTCGTATTAAAATAAGTTTTAATGTCTTGTAGCATTATTATTACACGGTTAGACTTAGATCTATGACATAACTTGAACTTCATTTCACGTCAACGCTAAATCAATGTCAAACTCAATTTACCACGCTCTTTGAATTGAACCTTTTATCAAATTTAAGTTTGATCTAACTTGGAACAATTTAAGGACTACTCTTTAATTAACTAAAAGCTTAAGGATAAGTATGAACAAAAAGGTCTAAAAACCCTTTTTTTGGGATGTATTGAGACCAACATTTGTTTACTAATTTAACCAAAATTTAAGTACTATACTTTAAAATGCATAAGGGCAAAAAATATATTTTAAATTCCAAAGTTTTCAATTGAATACAATTTGAATCATACATTTTTAAAACGTTCAAAATAGATTCTCAAAATTTTAAAAAAAAATTATATATATTATTAAAAATAAAAAATTAAGAAAGTATTAATTTTTAAAAAATTTATAATGAAACTCATTATATCATGACTCTTCCACTAAAATTTAAAAAACCTAAAAAAATCAATTCAACAATAATGTATTAAATTTTAACTTCATTAAATGGTTTTTCTTTAACAATCTATTTTAAATATTTGAACGGAATTATTTAGAGGATAGTGGTGCATTGGGTCCCTCAAAATTTAAAAAAATTAAATATTTGAACCGTCCTATCTTAAATTCTTGACTTCGTCGCTCATACTAACACACACGTTTGATTACAACATCAAAGTTATGAAATAATACTAATATTGCTAAATAATCACTTGACAAACCCATAATCAATATCACGATTCATGTGCAACAACAATAATTCCTTTTTAAAGTTCTTGCGTGCCGTCCATATTTTGCGTTCGTGGCTCGTTATTATAGAACAAGATCAAAAGGAAAAGGATTCTTGTACTGGATGAAGGTGCAAGAAATCCAAAGAAAGTTAAATATGCACTCGAAAGGTAAGTATCGTTGCCTCACTTACGAAAAACTGCTGAACTGGTTTTTCATTTAGTCTTTGATTAATTGCAGGAATGGCTGGCATGAAATTGAAGAAGCATCAAGCATGGTTGATGTCTCGTTAGGCTCGTGATAACTAAGTGAAAGATAATATTCGAAACTGTCCATTTCAATCAAAAAATATATTTGAAACAAGCACTTTTATGAGTACAAGTTTATGATACATGTATCTCATTTATTATTACTTCTGTTAAATAAATAAATACAGATATTATTGATATACTTAATTTGTTAATTATTAAAACAAAATTATATTGAATATGTTGAGTAAAATATTAAATATATCTCAACTTTTATTTTAATTTATTTATGTAATTATATTAAATTATTATTTCTTTGAAAGCTAATATTTAGAATTTTGATTTAAAAATTTGTACAAGTATTAATAACAATCTAATTCACCTTTGATAAAAAAATTGAAAATAACCCAGGGGAAAATTAATAATTTATAATTTAGTAACAGCTCAAATTTTGAAAAAATTTTAAAAATGAAAAAAAATTGCAGCATACTTTGAAAATATTTCAAATGCGATGCTAAAATATATTTTAATTCTGTTAAATTTAATTAAGTTAAAAAAATTTATCTGAAAAAAAAGAATTCTGGCTTAAAATTTTGGGTATTAATAATAATTTAGTTCGATATTGAATTCGAAGAGAAATTATTTTCTATAATTTTTTAACAACTCAAAATTTGACAAATTAAAAAAAAACTTTAAATGTCTCCAAATTTTGTAGATTGCCTTAAAAATATTTAGAATACTAATATATATAATAAATTATTTAAAAAATCATGTAATCATAATTACTAATACTAAAAAGTAATTATAATCGAGCATGTGTGATGATTTAGATGTCCACTAGGTCATTATCGTTTTATGGAGTTATATCTACCGATTCATTATTTGTACACACAGTATCCCATCGTGGATTTATTCTAAACTTTTACACTATCTTGCACATATAACTATCTCAATAATGACTTCTAAATCACTATCTCAACTGTAAACTTAGCATCCCAAGAAAAATCAATGGTGGGAATCCCATCCAAGTTCAGTGAAATGAAATATCGACAAACTCACTTTCTTCTTTCAACAGAAAAATCGCAGTTACTGTTTTCCATATCACATGAATTCTCAAAGTCACATGATCTTCCTCCTTTACAGGTCCAATTTTGAAACAAAACGGATTTGATTTAAAAGTCAAGCGAAGAAAAAAAGGTTTCTCCTCTAAGTAAATGCGAACCTCACCTTTGTTCATCCCTTCATAATTGCTGGTTACACTAATTTCCCTAAATCAAGGAGCAAAGAAATGATGGTACTTGACCTTTTCATTTTTGTCCGTGACACAACCTTTTGTTACGACTAGTCCCTTCATTTCAAAGGCCAACAAGTTAGATTTTTCTTTGATAGAGTTTGACTAACTAGGCTCCATATCCTACGATCATGGGCTGCTGTCGCAATTATGGAGATGCTCCTTAACCAGTTCTCATTCGATTCCATACCTTCCCAAATTCAACTCCATAGTGGCATCGATTATATATAAAGTTTCACTGAATCGAGAAGGCAATACAGAATTTCCCTTTTCTTTATGAAAATCATTGATGGCTAGGGCAACTGGTTCATATATATCCATGTGTTTAGACATGCACACAGTCACTCAACACGTTCGTCCACCACCATCATCATCACCGCCACTAAAAGCAGTAGCCAACCCCATGTCCTTTACATGCAGAGACCCTTATAGTACACTCAGTTAGTGCCAAAGATACACAATCTATAACTTACCTTAAAAACATAATTTTTCACTGTAAATTGATTCCTCACAAGATTTCTAATATGGTACGATTCACATATACAAGCCTAAAGTTGTAATAACTTTACATCTTAATATTTTACAAAAAGTAAAATTTCGTTATTTTTAGTATCACTTTACACAGATGATAATATGTATTTATTTTGACCTATTGTGAAATGTTAAGTTAAAATTCACACTTTTAATCAATATTTTAAAAAATTATTTTTAAGATCACATAAGCATATGATAAATTCAAAATTCCTAGTCGTATATAAGACTCGTATACTAAAAACTACTAAATATTTGACTCAATTAAGATTTTAGGTGCTACCAATATTATTTTAAAAATATTAAAATGCACCGTGATGTTATAAATAATGATAAAAACTAAATTTAAATTGAAAAAAGAAAACAAAGAAAGTTGAGGGATATTTTTTCTTTTATATAAGAGAGAAAAAGAAACCGATTACACAACGAGTCTCGGGAAATAAATTTCTGACATATTTTTTAAGAGGAGTACATGACACTCAATAAGTAAAAGATCAAAATAAGTACTGCTGAGCGCAAAATGATCAGCATAACTATGTAGACCCTGTTACCATAACTTTGTGCCGCAACCGAAAGTCTCTCAACTGGTGTTGCCCCTAACCCTCAGCCGTTCACCAAGTCAATTCTAGGATAAATGTTACCACACTCAACGAACCTCCCCCAAGTTCATAACCCATCAAGTGGGTCCAAGATTTGAAGAAGGTTTTCTAAGCAAGTCAGTATTAGTGGGGATGGGTCTCCAATTTCACTACTTTTAAACGCAAGCAATGGTGCTTTGCTTTGTATCGTGAAAGCTCCAGATGACAAGTCTTGCGAAAGAGAGTTCAAGTGGGACAAGCTAAAGCTCTAGGCTTTTATGCTTTTTTTGGTTTCAGTCGGTGCAATTGTTTTTTCGACTAGTACTGTCTTTCCCTCTCAATCTCTTTCCATGCTTATCTCTCACTCAGACCTTGAGCAAAATCAAACCAACGATCATCCGACACTTCACTCTCCGCTTTCTCTATGTCATCTACAAAGGTTAATACTCTTCTTGTCCAACGTCAAGTGATGCTTCCACCTTCTTTCTCAACCCTTTTTCTTCCTCTTTGTACTGAACTTTATTCACTTATTTACTTTTCATCAATATGGACCACTTTCGAGGGATTGGGTTAGATTTTTATTTGAGATATCGTTAGATTGAATTATTATATAATTATAAAGGAAAAAGGCTCAACTATTTTAAATTTTAATTTTATTTAAATAAATTTTAAACTTGTAAATTATAATTTGACAAACTCCCTAATTTGATAGTATACAACACACATCTCATAATTTGTAAATTTAGAATTATTTCATAGAAATTAATTAAATTCTAATGAACTAATTAGAATTTCAATAAAAGTTTGAGGATTAAATTAAACTTTTTCTTACAATAAAATGCTCCAATTGAATACAAAAATTATATTTATAATTTTGATAAATATAACTATTTTGGACTATAAGAATTCGATACAAATTATATGCTTCAAAATTATAATATTTTATAAGTCAAATGATGTAAAATATATTGATCAAGTCAAAGTTCATTGCTGTTGAGTTCCAATTAGAACATCAATTTCATATTGCATCACAAGCAATAAAATTGAATTTAATGCTTCTCTCCTGTTTTACTCGTACCTTATGAAGTTAAGATGCAGAGTTACGCAGTGTATAGTTGCTATCCTTGTTAGCGAGGATAGAAAACAAAACAAAAAAATCAAATCCCTTTCTTATATTTGGTTGCTGTTCCAGACTTTTGTCCTCTGTCTCCGGATGACAGAAACAAAAGTTTTTGTTCCTCCAAAAATTGAAGGACAAAAACTTTTTATCCCTGTCTTCAAATGTGTTGCGAGCACATTGCTCTTTAATACTGGACACAACCTTTGCATTGTTATTAATATTAATAATAATAATAATAATAATAATATTATTATTATTATTATTATTATTATAATAAATTTTGTACTTATTATTATTATTATTTATTTTTATCTGTTTTGTCCATCACAACCAAACACCTCACTATTTCTAATTTTTTTCTGTTCCGTTCTATTTCTGCGCATACAAGAGACAGCAATCATACGCAACGTTAGAGTTACCAGATATTGTATAACAACTTCAAACATATAAAGAATTCTAAACTTCCCTGTATAGTGGAGTGATATTCATGCCCAATAAAGGAGATATATATTTTATCTGTCACTTTTAATGCCATCCATCGAATAAAAAGACCATAAAAAGGGTCGTGTTTGTACTCGTTAGTACATCTGCATACGTGTGTCAACTAAAGCATGCTTTCCAAATGTTTGATTTGTTTGGAAATTGGAACAAAGTCCTTACTTTGCAAAGAGTCAATTATATGGAGCGTAGGGTTTGGGGCCAAGAAAGAAAAGATTATCGAAAATCATCATAGAAAAGACATATTCTAAACAAAAGAATTCGTCAATGGCGACTCCTTCAGATTGGAAAGGATTGCTTGATGATCCAGATGGGGTCTCATCTATTTCATCACACTGACTTTAGTTCAATTACTTGCGTGTGAAGGAAATACTTTGCTAAAATTTTAGCACTTCTTTGAACAACTTTTCATATGAGATGATGGAAAATCTGGAAATTATTAAAAAATGACAAAAGTTCAACGTTCTCTTCTTTCTTGGTGTGCTAATACGTCCTTGATTTGGAAAAAAAAAAATCCAATAACCAGAGACTTTTGACTTGGGGTTTGATTAGTAAAGCACATCTTCGATTGCATATCACAACTCCATACCAAAACACATGGACTACACGTAAAAGTTATGTTGAGGATTAATGGGACGTGAATATAAAATTTCCATGTTACTATTAACTCTCAAAGCATGGCCATGGTACGGATTGCCAAAACTTGACCAATTCCAAGATAACCTTAAAAAATTTGCATTTGTAAAGGAGAACGAGCTTCCATGCGTCTGACTCGAAACGTGTGACACACCTTGAACAATGACCAGATAGCACATATACCATAATAACCTTAAAAGATCTGAAAATAAGTCAACAAAAAAAAAAAAAAAAAGAAGGAACGTGGGAATCTTATAAAATGGTATCAAATTTCCAGGTGACGAAGGAAGACTCTGGTTTTAACAAAAAGCTTACTTAAAAATGTGAATAATATAATACACATCAAGCAAGTAAACAAAAATGGTCGGTCAAGTTTAATATAAAGTTTAAGATACATAAACCTTATCCTAAATTCTCTCCTCCATCATTGCCAACTTCTACGCTCCAAAAATCATCGACCCTTCACGGAATCAAATGCCCATCATCCCAAATCATTGGTGGACCCTTTGTGTCTACATGTCTAACTATTTACATCAAAGCACACACTATAATTTTGTATTACATTAACCGACTGGTAGGGCTTTAAGTTCGTCACTTACCACTAAAAAAAACACTATTGTATTGTTGCTATTCCTCTATCTAACGCTTCTGAAGTGTTGAGAAGAGGAAGAGAGAACAAGCTAGGTTAGTCGATTGTTGACCGTTTTACCACAATAGCTTAACGCTTTAAGCTGTTGTGTGAGGTCAATTTAATTGGTTTTATATATTTACTAACACACTACTTCAAGTGAAAGCTTTTTGGGCTTAAAACTTGTACAAGCTCACTCTACCTTGTACTAAATAATAGGTGGGTGGTAGGATTTGAACTCACGACCACTTGGTCACAAAGGCTCTGATACTACGTTAACCGTTTCACCACAATAGCTTAAGCTGTTGTGTGAGACCAACTTAATTGATTTTATATATTCACTAACACGCTTGTTATGATTAATTAACAGGGAAATGTTAGTTTAATGATATGTGCAATTATTCCCAATCTTCCCATCATAAAGTGGCATATATTATACAAATGGACCATATGGTTATATATTATTTGTTATTACTGTATCAATTAAGTCATTGTCGATCTACCAGGGGTCCAAATTACAAAAACAATGCCCGTCTACTTTGCTTTTCGGTACACAAAAGCCACCAGCTGACGATAAAGGGGTTTGGAATTGGATAATTCCAAGTTTAAAGATGCCTTAAAGTCACATATTCTAAGCTTAATTGTAGTTTACTATTGACCGTCATCATTATTTGCGCACATTTTCTATCAGATTAAGGACCAGAAAAATATGAACAGATCTCGACTTTTTGAAGACCAACAATACATGACACACGTGTGTCATCCCTAAAGTCAAAATCCAGATCCAACTCCCATATCTAACCATTTTTGGTACCTCTTTTTCTTTAAGGATATGAGGAATAACGGGTAATACTGTGGATTGGTTAGATTCGATCACTCAATCTACTGTTAGAAGATCTAGATGCCATGCCCCGAATATTATAGGTGGATGCACTTTTATCAAATATAAATTATAGGTGGATGAACAGCATTTTCTTCTTTCGTAGTTTTTTAATTAGATTTCATTGTTAACTATTTTGTAAATTCATCAATTTAATGTCCTTTTAGTTAAACATAAGATGATAATAGTTTTATGACTTTATCCATTTAAAAGAGAACCTTTAAATTGTTTAATATTAGTTATTATCGTCATTTACACTCAATTAAAATTTAGTGTATAATTTAAAGAGATTCGATGATACGCGCGACTTTATCTTTAACTGTCAGAAATTCTACATTTGACAAATATGAAAGCATTCAATAATTTATAATAGTGTGCAAACCTTCCCCTCTTGAGCTAACTTTTGGGAGTGAATTAGGTCTTTCTAACATGGTATCAGAGCCTGCTTGTTTCGATAGTTTGGGGCGGTGCCCAGTTTTGTCTCTTTGTTCAATATGCTTATCAAATGTCCAACCCTGCTCTGGGTTAAGGGGAGTGTGTCAGGAATCTCACATCGGACAAGTATAAAAGCATTCAACAATTTATAATAGTGTATAAACCTCCCCCTTTTGAACTAACTTTTGGGAGTGGGTTAGGACTTTCTAACGTTAACAAACATAAAAATTGTTTAATATTAATATCGAGAGTGAGAGAGAGATAAAGTAGGGTGCTAGGGTTGATTCTTCAGCCATTACAGCATAACCATGGTAATTATTAATTAACACTCACTTCTCCAATAAGTAGCTCCATTGAAGCTTAAAAGTATCCATACATAGGGCGGCTTTAGCCACCGTTTCAAGTTCTAGACTGTATAGCTTAAAAGAGATATGATCAATAATCCAATTTTAACAGTTAATTAATAAATGTATAGCCGCCTAAACGTGGAAAAATGAGGGGCACCATAACTTTTATTGTTGATGAATAGTGTATAAGATAGTAATTCTGATAGTGTACTGTAGGGTCCAGATTTGTCGTTGCCATTAACGAGTAATTAGAACTTGTGTTAATGTTGTTAAATATAGTTTATGTTTCCAATTATTATAGGTCTGTCAAGTCTCACTGGTGACCTAACTTCTCATCAGCATAGCCGACAAAGCATTATTGCAAGTGCATGTACATGTATAAACACATAGCTAGTAGGTCCCAAAGCACCCCCATAACAACTTTATACTTAAGAAAAAGATACTGATTCTTGTTGATGAATCCTATTCTCGTTCGTGCTTTTGTACCTCCAACCCAATATACCCAAGATTTGCCGTAATTATACTTCAATCACATTCTCCAATGAAGAAATGGAGGAAGAAGAGGAGGTAATCGTAATTCCTTCTAATCATTCCTCAAATTCGGCTTCACTTGCACTTCCATGGATCTAATGTAGTTGAAACTCGAAAGCATGTAGTTATGCCAAAATTAATTCCAATATGACCTTTTTATTGGTAAAAAGAAAACAATGAGGATAAGCCACTAATGATCATTTGGTAGAACTCAAGAAATAGTAGTAGTAGTGCACATCCCTTTCTAATTAATCAACCCATATTTATAACAAGGCAAAGTAAATATCACTAACCTAGCTCGTCCATTAAATCGATGGAATCATATTTAATTTGATAAGCAATATGCACGTACGGTAGTCCTTCTCTGTCAACCTACATGTAGTGGGAAACAGTTCATTTGTCCTGTTTTAAGAAGGCACTTAACTAATTAAGTAGCTAACTAAATATTAAACAATTAATTCATGCACCAAGCATTCCAGTTAATTAGTTCCTTTTTTTCTAATAAAACTTCACAAGTTATTGGTTCTTGAGTCATCTTTGAATGACCATCAACAAAGTTAACTGCAATTGCAATGACAATATTTATGATTATTGTTTAGATCATTATCGTAATTTATCACAATTATGTTTATATTAATTATAATTATGTATGCATTTCTTGTAATTATATTCCTATTACTTATATTTATTGTAACTGCTTACAATGTAATTCACCATCTAAACTATTACCTATACATATATTTAGTTTTATTTTATTTTACTTTACTTTACTTTATTTTTATTTTATACAAAAAGCTATAAATAAAATACAAAAAGTACATATTTGAATTAGAATTTCATATACTAAAATTATTAAAAATAACAATTAATTACAGTAATCATTTGATTAATTGCATCTATTTAATAAATTATAAAGCATTTAAAAAGATTCTGCAAATAATCGAGTTTAATTCTAGTGTAGACTGAAAAGCTAGCATAGTGTCGGGAAATAGTTAATTTGGTACGTTAAATGGGTGGCGAAGGGTTAAGCGAATCATTCTCTTGATGTGTCTCCCACTGCCATTGGAACTCTATACTATTCCTTGTAAGTGAGCAAGAGAGATGAGATGAAGACAGTAGTTTTCATTTTCCTTCTTTTTCTTGATAATGAAGAGGATAATAGAGCAGAGCAGTGGGGTTCAAATGGTCAACCTTTGTATTCATGGAGAAAGAAAAGAGAGTCTTTACTCCAATCTTGATAATTCTCATGCCCTGAAAGATTCGTTTTCTCTTTTCTTTCTTTCTTTCTTTTTTTTCTCTAACTCAATTGATTAATAATTATAGCCACCCACCCACCCAACTTCCCCACACACAACACAACATAAAAAGTCTCACTCTCTGAGTCTTTCATTCCCATATCCGTCTCTCTAACACCCACCATTTTCACACATCTCTCTCTTTGTCCGTCTTTCTCTCTTCAATGGGTTGTCTTGACGAAGCTTACTGTAACACCGGCCTTGTTCTTGGGTTAGGTTTGGAGACACCATCGAAACCTGATCATATATTCAATCAACGCCCGAAGGTTAAGCCTTCACTCAAGTTTGATCAGAAGGGTGTTTCGAGTTTTGATCAGCCTTCCCTTAGTTTGAGTCTTCCTGGTGAGAGTTATCATGGATATCACGTTCGTGCTAGGAAGATTGAGGTCAAGAAAGTTCACGAGGAGCCTGCTGGTGTTGATTTGTATCATCAAGCTTCTCCTCATAGTCCTGTTTCTTCTTTCTCTAGTGGTAGGATTAAGAGGGAAAGAGACATCAGCAGTGAAGATATGGAGGTCGAGAGAGTTTCTTCAAGGGTTAGTGATGAAGATGAAGATGGTTCTAATGCAAGGAAGAAACTTCGGCTCACAAAAGAACAGTCTGCACTTTTAGAGGAAAGTTTCAAGCAACACAGCACTCTCAATCCAGTATGTAATTCATAACTCTTCCTCTTTTTTCTAAACAAACGTTCCAAAAATCAATCAATAATCCATAAACTTCAGTTTCCCATTGAATTTGGTAAATATGTGTGAAGTACTGAACTTTGATTTTTTGTTTTAAATTAACAGAAGCAGAAGCAAGCTTTAGCAAAGCAGTTAAATCTACGGGCAAGACAAGTTGAAGTATGGTTCCAGAACAGGAGAGCCAGGTAATTAATCAACAATCTGAACCATCAATACAAGACTGATTCTTTTTTTTTTTTCTAGAAGATGGTGAACTGATGAAGCTGCGAAACTATTTTGCAGGACAAAGCTGAAGCAGACCGAATTAGACTGTGAATTCCTGAAGAAGTGTTGCGAAACACTATCTGATGAGAATAGGAGGCTACAAAAGGAGCTACAAGAGCTTAAAGCCCTGAAACTGGCGCAACCCTTTTACATGCATATGCCAGCAGCTACTCTCACCATGTGTCCGTCCTGCGAAAGAGTCGGAGGTGTTAGTGATGGTGCCTCCAAGACCACCCCATTTTCAATATCTCCAAAGCCCCACTTCTATAATCCCTTCGCTAATCCATCTGCTGCTTGTTGATTAAGGCGACAGGAAATATAGGAAAAACAAGAAAGTTGGAGCAGACAAAGTATAGATTTACAGTCCCTCAGTTTTTTTGTTTTTTGTTTTGGTTAAGGACTTTTAGTTTAAGATTACTGTAATTATTTTGTAGAGAAAACATAGATTCTTTTCTTCCTTTTTGTTGCTTTTGTTATTGTATATTGTTAGAAATATATCTGCGAAGGGATGACAATTATTTATTTGCTAATTTCCCATTAACGTTGGTCTCTTTAAACTATGAAACGTCTGAAAAGTTGGTGGTGCTTTCTAAATCGTGCCAATTCAACGCATACCAAAGTTCAATCCATAGCTCGTCTCAGGAGTCCTCTTGTATCTGAGGGTATGAATCGGAGTTACAGACTCCCTTAAGAGTTGGTACAAGCCACATTTATTATGTTAAAAGCTGTGTACTAATTGTCATACTTTTACCACTTTAAGTTCACGGTTTAAGTAGTGAATTTAATCCTAATTTAAAAGATTGAAAGTTAGAATTATAGAGGAATTGTAACTCTTGTTATCTTTAAATAGAGAACAAATTAAATAGTGTTTAATTTTTAGAATTTTTTAATTTAGTATTAAAAATTTTAATTCAGCAATTACTCTTTTAAAATCTATTGGACCGCATAATACAAGACCTTTTTAGACCCTTTATTTTAGCATACTTTTATTAGATGATTATTGTTGTTGTTGTTATTGTAAATTAGATCAAAATGTTATTTTTATTGATGTGATATATCCAACAAATATTGCATAGATGCCTTTCTATTAAGCTATTGATGTGGTGTGTCCAACAAATACTACATTAATATCTATCTAATTCTCCAAATCTTGCGTCTCAGCGAGATTACTGCTGGTTGATGTTGTTGTTTAAGCTACGGAAAAAAAAAACTTAAGTTGTATGAATTTTTAAAAATAATCATTAAATTAAAATTTTGATACTAAATTGAAAAATTATAAAAAAAAATTGAGATAATTTTGATTATGATATCTTTAAACAAAATAGTTATTAAGAATATAAATACATTAAAATGTATAAATATAATTTTTTAAAAATGATGATTGGGGGTTAAAAAATGTCATGCTTCTTCATCGCAAACCACATTGAATTGGTAGTTTGGTGGTGTCATTGTTTTGTTCATAGCAACCAAAGACGAAAGCTACACGTGACCGAGGAATGCAACACCAAGAAGGTTAAGTTTTGTGACCACGATGACGAGAAGATGGTAACCACTATCCCGTAGCCATTACAATCATTCAAAAACAAACTGATGGCCTCTGCAGCGGAGACGCCCAACATTGACTTAGACAAAGAGCTGGATGTAGACCTTAATCCGGATGATGTCGTGATCATGGAAGGCACAACGATTCCCTCCATACAGTTCTCGGAGAGGATTCAGCAAGTCCTAGATAACTCTATCCAGCAAACGGCGGTAGTTCGGCTTCTCAGTGGCGTTATGGGAATGTAGACCCTACTTACCTGTGTCAACGCCTTTAGGAAACTTGTTGGCAAATACAAGGTGGTGGACTTGGACAACCATTACTTCTTTGTTAAATTCCAACTACCCAGTGACTATGTCAATGTGCTCGTGGGAGGACCTTGGATGGTGAGGGGTACTTACTTAACAGTTCAACCTCAAAGTCCAGCCTTTTCCACCTCCAATGTCAATCTTAAAGCAGTTGTCGCTTGGGTGCGTTTCCTGGGGTTGCCACTCCAATATTATCACAAAAGCACCTTACGGGCTATTGGCTAGCTTGTGAGGAAGGTTATTTAGATCGACTACAATACTTTAGTAGGAGACCATGGCAAATTCGCACGTTTAACCGTGGAAGTAGATCTCATTAAGCCCCTGTTGTCCAAACTTTTGGTGGATGGGAGACTACAAAGGCTTGAATATGAAGATTTACCACGCATTTGTTACAACTGCAGATGCTACGACCATGTAAACAAGGAGTATCCAACGACGATGATGGGGCAGCCTCTAGCAGAGGATGTGCAGTTACAGGAACCACCCGTAACCTCCCAACTCCCGATAGCATCGGATTCTGAGGCAAACAACTTTGGACCCTGGATGCACGTGCAGGCACGAGGGAGACATCCCTACATCAAATCACCAACAGCTATGGGAAGCATGCAGGCTACCCCTACCATCCTACAGAAACAGAAGGCAAAGCTAGGCACTAGTTCCTGTTTTGAGATGTTGGCAATTAATATGGATATGGACCTGGAGACGACCACACATGAGACCAACACTTTTGTAGTTCCCCAAAGCCACACCCCATCTCTTTCGAAAAGACCCATGCAACACGCTCAACGAACCGCAAGTCTCAAGAATGTGCGCAGGGAGTTCTCGTCCCCCCCCCCCCCGAGGTTTCTCCTCCCACCATCTCCAACACCGGAAAGATTCAAAACAGGCACAACCCCACGACCCCCTCCCTCCATCCTCATTAGGCGACACCCACAGCAACCCCATCCGGAAAGGTGATGCAGGGATTAGAATATTCGGAGCGACCCACAACTCTTGACCCGACTAAGCACCACACTATTGTCATATGTGAAACTAACGTGCACCCCCTCGACAACCAGATTACACCCGGGAAGCAACAGATTCAACCCTGCCTAGCATTAATGGCAGCGTGGACGCTAGTGCCAAATCGCCCGATCCCTAGCGTAGTAGGGGAAAAGGACCGTTAATGAACTTGAGAGTGAAAAAAGGCACACGCCTCAAGAAATTGTCTCCGTCCACATGCAAAGCCTTGGCATGATCCCTGCATGCTGACGAAGTTCACCTGACAGGCGAGAACAATCAAACAGATGTGAGGATCGACGGGGAGAGGCTATCGCCTACCTCCATGGGAATTCATAAAGACTTCCCTTATATCCATCTATATTCCATTGACAACGAACATCTTTGTGTGTAATTGTCATGGGGCAGGCAACAACCGTTTTTTGCATTTCTTCCTCACCTACAAGCGCAAGCATATTCCAACCTTAGCGGAGATCGTCAAACCGAAGATCAGTGGGGTGCAGGCGGATCGCGTGATCCATCAGATGGGTTTCCCCTTCCCGTACTAGGTAGAAGCTACTAGATTCAATGGAGGCATTTAGGTATTCTGGACAACCAACTTGAGTCCCCGAGTGGAGTCCTGCCATCTCCAATTTATTCACTTGCGGTTGTCTGGTCATTCGATGCAACCTTACTTTTTTACAGCTATTTATGCCAGTCCCATAGCACCCAAACGCAAGGTTTTGTGAGACGCATTACATGCTTTCTATGAGACCATCGGGGATCAGTCTTGACTCCTGGCTGGAGACTTTAACGCCTTGTTGTTGTAAGAGGATAGGAAGGGCAGACAACAATGGCGTCGTGGCTCCTGCACTTTCTTCCGCAAGTTTGTTCAAACTGCGGCACTTCAGGATTTGGGTTATCAAGGCCCTCATTTTACTTGGAAAAGGGGTGACCTTATGAAGTGGCTGGATCGGGCATTGGGAAATCACCACTGGCTTAACTAGTTCCAGTCTAACTCGGGTGTCCACCTTCCCAAATTCCATTTTGATCATTGCCCCCTCCTAATACACCATGGTAATCCAACCAATGGTTCACATAGGAAGCATTTCCAGTTCTTAGCGCCTTGGCCAACGCACCCCACATTCCACGCCCTTGTCTTTAATAATTGGAACTCTAGAACTCATGCACATCAAGCTTCTCGTGACTTTGCGTCGGTGGCACTAGAGTGGGACTCCACGGTGTTTGGTAGCATATGGAAAAAGAAACGAAGGATCGAAGATCAACTCACTGACCTCCAAAGGGCCTTGGAACTCTATAAATCCCAAAAACTGCGAGTCCTAGAACGCACCCTATTAGAGGAATACATGAATATATTCACTCAAAAGGAGTTGTTGTAATCAAAATGGGTTCGCTGTAACTGGATTCAGTTTGGTAACCGCAATACGTCCTACTTTCACGCTACCACGAGAGCGAGGTGGAATCATATCGGAATGCTAAAGCTAGACGGTAGACATTGGTGCTCCGTCGAGGAAACCTAACTTTCAGCCGCTTTAACATTCTTCAGGGACCTATACACAGTCGACGAAGGGCCGTTTCAACTGTATGCAATTCGGGGCCAATTTTTATCCTAGAGGCCAGGGAGACGCGACACCTCGCAAGGCCTGTGACCTACGAGGATGTTTACCAAGCCTTATTTGCGATGAGGCCAATGAAAGCTGCTGGATCTGATTCTCGACGCTCTTTTACCAAAGCCAATGGGATGTCGTCAGACCTTCGTTGATCACTATGGTCCAAGAAGCCTTCTCTAGTGGCATCATCCCGACCGATCTAAACTCAACTACGATCATCCTTGTACCCAAAGTGGAAGGCTCCCTCAATTTTCAATAATTTCTTCTGATCAACTTATGTAATGTCCTCTATAAACTGATCACAAAAGTTGTTGTCCATAGACTGAAGCCCCTCCTCCCTTCCTTGTTGAATCAATCCCAAACCATCTTTGTGCGTGGGCGCACTATTATAAACAACATTATCATTGCGTAAGAGATCATCTATACCATACGACACTGAGCAGGAAGTAAGTATATGGCGATGAAGATAGTTCTCCAAAAGGCCTACGATCACCTAAGCTAGGAGTTCATTCACAACACATTAGAGGACATAGGCCTTCCCAGCTAGTTGGTTTAGCTCATCATCTATTGTATTAGCTCCACCTCCATGTAAATCCTTTGGAATGGAGCCTTATCGGAAACCTTTTAGTCATCTCGAGGAGTTCACTAAGGTGACCCGCTATCCCCCAACCTCTTTGTGTTACATATGGAAATGTTCTCCCAGGCCATCGAAGCTTAAGTTAGAGCCAAGAAATGGATCCCTTTTCGAACCAGTAGACGAGGCCCATCTGTGTCTCACCTATTCTTCGCAGATGATCTGCTCCTGTTTGCTAAGGCATCTACCGATCAAGTAGACATTATCAAAAATGTGTTGTGAGGCTTTTGTGCGAGCTCCGGACAACTTGTGAACCAAGACAAATCTACTGTCTTCTTTTCTAATAAAGTTACCGTGAGGGACGCTAGATATCTCAGTGATCTGTTGCAATTCACCCTCGCTAAGGACTTGGGCAGATATCTGGGGGTTCTGCTGCTTCACAAGCTAGTTACCGCAGGCATCTACCAACCGGTTGCTGATCGCGTCCACCAGAAACTAACCAGCTGGTCCACTTGTAATATTTCTTTGGTGAGACGAACTACTTTTGCTCAGTCGGTCCTCCTCACTATTCCTTGCTACACCATGCAAACTACTTCTTTACCCCAAGGAGTTATCCACCAAATTGAAGGAACTTATCGTCGGTTCCTCTGGGGTGCTTATGCAGGAGAACGGAAAGTGAATTTACTCAAATGGTCTGACGTTTGTCAGCCCAAGAATCGTGGAGGCCTTGGTTTGCGAAAGCTGAAAGAACATAATGATGCCTTCCTTATGAATTTAGCTTGGCATGTTCTTACTCAACCTCACACCCAATGGGTTCAAATATTGAGGAGTAAATATCTGCCCCCATGACCCATATTCCTCCAACATTGCAAGTGGGGTGTTGTTCCTTCCTTTGGCAAGCCATCTATAAAGTTTGGCCAATAGTGTATCCTAGTATTAGATGGGCATTAGGGGATGGTTCCATTGTGCATTTTTGGGAAGAGGTATGGCTGGGGGATACTAAACTTTTAGAGGTTGTTGTTTCCATTATTTTTGAGGCAGAGAAACAAGCTCGTGTGAGGGAATATATTACTGCAGACGACCACTAGAACTGGGGTCTTTTACAGACCTGTCCCCCAGCCTTTGTTTGCCTCCAGCTTATAGCCATGAGCCCCCTACGAACACCAATGCGTAGGACATAATCTATAACGGCTGGACAAAATATGGCCAATTCAATGTCAAATCGGCTTATACTGTTTTATGTAATAATTCATGGCATCCCTAGGGTCATCACTGGAAGCTTATCTGGAGTTTCAAGGGGCCTCAATGCATCCGTTCCTTCCTATGGTTAGCGCTGTAGGGTCGTCTTCTCACTAATGTGGAACGGGTCCGGCGACATCTTAGTTACAATCCCTACTGTGGAAGCTGTTCATTAGCTGAGGAATCATGCCTACACGCATTGTGGGACTGTCCCACTGCTCGCACAGTGTGGCACACGTTCGTGCCTCAGAGACATTGGCATCATTTTACCTCAGCCGACTACCTTCCCTGGTTGACTGCTAACCTCTCCATGCAAAGGCCACCAGTTTCTGGGATGGACTGGAATCTGCTTTTTGGTGTTACCTGTTGATTCATCTAGAATTGGAGAAACCAACGAATATTTATGGACGTCCCACCTGACTCTCACGTGGAGGTCGTTATGGCTCGGGTTAGGACCATTCAGCAAGATAATACGCTTACGCTCGTCACCAACCCACACACCTCTTACCCAGATGCCCAGATTGGATGGAGTCCACCAGCGATGGCATGGTGTAAGATCAACATTGATGGAGCCATCAAGACTTCCAGTGGATTACCTTCAGCAGGAGGCGTGTTAAGGAATGACCGCAGCGAATGGAAGATTGCCTTTGCCTATCAGATTGGCAACTACACGCCGTTGGCGTCAGAACTTTGGGGGGCCTGGAAAGGATTGGTGTTGGCTTGGCGTTCCGGCAAAGGACGGGTTTTATTGGAAGTAGACAACACACAAGTTATCAAACTTCTTGAGGAGGGTTCTCCGTATACCCACTGCAACTGGACCTTGATCTCTAAACTCAAAATGCTACTTCATAAGGATTGGGAACCGTGAAGAAAACTTCGTCGCCGATTGGATGACCAATTTTACATTAAGCCTTCCTTTAAGGTACTATGAGGCCTTGTTTGGTGAAGAGCTGATAAGCTCTTTTTTAGCTGATTGGCCCATTTTAGCTTGTTGACTTTATAAAAAAGCTATTAGGGTTGTTTGGTTAATTCAACTCAACCAGCTTATTTTGGATAAGCTCCCTATAGGAGCTTTTCAAGCAATCAGCTGAAATTTTGTTTGTTTAATGTCGATTTTGCCCTTTTCCTTCAAGCCCTTTAGGTAATTTAATATCGATCCTTCAATTTTTGATATTTAAAAATTTAGTTCTATAAAAAAATCAAAAAATAATGCAATATTATGTGATATATATTACTTCTTATTTCTTAAACAAAAGGCTAATAACTTAAATTGGAATGTATTATATTCCAAATCTAAATTTAATGTCAACTTATTTTGATTTTAGAAAATTTGATATGATAATTTATCTATAATATAAATCATATTAAAACAAAACATATTAAATATAAAAAACTTAATAGTTTAATTAATTGATTTAATAATAACAGTCATCATCATCATCATAATCATCATCATCATTATTATTATTTATAAACTTAATTTTTGTAGAATTAAATATCTAAAATTTAAATTCTTATAAGAATATTCAACGAAATACTAAGATA
>JAOQMQ010000194.1:23609077-23621141 GCA_027563845.1 Erythroxylum subrotundum
ACGATACCCTTACTTCACTATACTACAAATCAATTTAAGTAGGGGATTAAATTTGTAGGCTAACGACAACCTATCACTTAGACTAAGAAAAGAGCATAAAGCATCAAAGGCAAAAGTTAGTTGGTGAGATGTATGTTCTCTGAAAGTTGAAAGAGATCTAAGAATCAAATCTGTCAAATTTATCAATAAAATTTTGCTAGCCAAAGGACTATAGAAGCTTTTGGTAAATAAGAAATCTCTTTGGGTCAAGTGGATAAACACACACTTTCTCAAAAATTAAATCATTTAATTGATTAGGAATAAATATAGCACATATAAAATAGATCCTAGCCTTGATAGGTCACATTAATAGTAACATTAAATTAAAAATAGATAATAGAAAGCAAACTTAGTTTTAGTATGACAATTGACATGAGCTAATAACGCTACACCTAATTCACTATCAATGATTATTTCAAGAGTGAGAATAATAATTGATAATGATGACTCATTTCATTTGTTGTTCTAAAACATTCAGAACAATAATGACCATCACATATAATGATCCAATAACAAAGGAAAACTTTTAATGGATAGTAGATAAGATAATACAGTCTTTTCTAATGCAATTAAGACATGATGAAAATTAAGAAAAGAGAACAAAAGAAAAAGTTGCTATGGAAATATTACATTTCATTCACCTAAGAGGGAGTTGCTGAAGAAAATGTTAATAACACCATATACTGCAAAGCACATCAGATGGGATGACTAGTTCAATTTACAAGTATGACAAAATGAGTGGTTAAGAAAGGTTTATAGTCGAAAAAGATGTTAAAATGAGAGTGCTCCCTATTAGCGTCTTTTCCTTGTTTAATAATAACCACACTTCATCGTCGAGCATTGAATTTTCTAGTATATTTTAAAGTACAATATTCAGATAATCATGTTGCAAAAAAAATAAAAAAAACCATCTAGTCAAAGAATGTAGACAATCTAAAGGGAGAAAATTGGGATCAATTGAAGAGATAAACAACATGAACCCATCATAAATCCTCATATAAAAAACCCAAAGTAAGATCAATACACGACACTTTAGAACTCTTACCTGTGTAAATAGATCTGCCAAGCATGTCAAGAGATTCTCTTCAGCATCCGCAATATTTTTGTTAGTTGCGTAATAATCTAGTAACTGCTCGCGAAATGGTACACAAAAATAAAGTGCCTACAGTGAACAACAATTCAAGTCATCAAACAGTCTTGCAGAAAGAGCAGGAAATATTCTCCATATGACCAAAGGAAAACACCTTAGCATTCACAGAAACCAAAAAATATATCCAAATACTGTTTTCTCCTAAACCTAACATGGTAAGGGAAAAAAATTTCAATAGGAAACTCATTCAAGGCAGCAAAATAACACTAGTATGCCTTAATTAAGGAAATGAACGATCCCTCAAAATACATTAAAAAGATAGAGAGAAGACGAAAATACCTTGATGAAAACCGCCGGAGAAGATGACGACAATGGCCGGAGGCGCAGTAACTCCACGGAGAACACGCAGATGACGGACAACGGAGCAGATCTGGAGGAGGAAGAATGAGGAAACAACGTGCAGGTGGGGGGGGGGGGGGGACTCAGATAGACGTTTTAAGGATACCAAAACAACGTCGTTTGGTTGATGTTTTGTTGCTGAAGGCTTGAACGTTTTTAAGTATAACAAAACGACGTTGTTCAGCAGAGGCAGACGATGGACGACGACACACAGCTTTACATTTTACCGATGAAATTACTGACGAAAATTTCCGTCGACAAACTACAATTTATTATTCCCACGTTTTTCATTTTCCAGACAACTTTTCCGACAGATATATTATTTCCGTCAGTAATTGACTACGGTTTCTTTACAATTGGTAATTTTCTGTCGCTAATTCAAACTTTTCTTGTAGTGCAAGTTAAAGATAAGATTACGTACTTTTAGACCTCTTAAAATTTTGTATTCAACAAGACTGTTATTGGGTTGTTGTTGTTGTAGTATTTTAAGTATTATAAAAAAAAATATTTTAGAAATACTATTTAATTTCAACCACCCTCTAGGAGCCATTGTCATTGCCAGCCTTTTTATTCTTATTAGAATGGAATTATGGGTTATTAAAATTAAGCATGTAAATGTCCAAAAGTGAAATGAAATTGATTACCTCAGGCTGGCCCTCAAGACAAATTTTTATTTATAGCGTGTTTTAAGGTGTTCACTTAGGAACTGACCAGGTGGTCGTCTAGACATTCGTGAGACGGTACGTAAGATGCTCTGAAAAGCACCGAATAGGGGCCGAGAGGATATTGTACTATAATTCCTTCGACTCTTAGCCTGTTGCATGACCTTCATGGTTCGCGAGCAGCCAAGCTCAAAAGCAAAAGGCAACAAACTGTACAAGAAGTAGAGGACAAGGCAATTACAAGTCATCTCATGATCAAAGCCTCCTTGTTTATTCCACCTTTCTTCAGTTGAGTAGTCTTTATATACCGCAAAACCTACAGTGCTTCTATCTAAGCTCAGTGATTCACTTCTAGTTACGTGAAGGGAATTTATGTCTGACCACCACTTCTTGATCAGTTCTCAGCATCCGTGTTGTGGTGGGCATTCAATCATCGAGTGATTGATTGAAGCACATGCATGTGTTGATGGTGAGTATGGTTGTAGTAGCTGTTATAGTACTTCAGCTGATTTTGGCACATCTTGGTGGTCTGGTTGGTGCTCAAGGAGCTTCTTCGAATTTCACACAGTTTGATTCTTCATGCAATTTCAGTGGCTCATGCAATGTCACTTTGGATGACAAGAGAGGGGTACCAGCAGGATCCAACCCGCTCCACAACAAGTAGGCTTAGCTATCTCCATCCAGCATTTCATTACAGAATGAAGCTACTGAAGATATTATTTTCAGAGAAACAGAAAAGCATCGAGTAAAATAGAGGAAACATCAACATTTTCTGGGATGTAATGGAAAACCAATTCAGGATTTGTTTATTGTGGTTAGTGGTTTGTCTGACATGTTTGTGCATGAGTTGTCTCTTAGTTTGGCGTGTTCTATATGTAGGAATTGTTGCATGCCTACGATAAAGCAACTGTGCCTTCTTCTTGTTATTTTGATTTAAAGGTTCAACCATGAAATCGTGATGTTTGTTGGTCATAAAGAACTATCCAAACATGGAAACAAACAAGTGGTTGTGAATTTGGTGATCATGGACGCCATGAACCAATAGGTTTGTGTTATATTATACTATATCCTAAAATATATAATGGGGTGACCGTTGAACAGAAAATTTAAAAAAAAATTATCAATTTAAGAATAATATAAATTAATCTTAAAGTATATAAGATGGACTGCGGCTACTTTTCGACAAAATATGGTTAGGTCATTTTGGAGGGGGCATTGAAATATGATATTTGTCACATAAGGAAAAAACTTTTAAAATGATATGAATTTTTTCTTGTGCATAATTAATTCCATTGATTAAAAGACTCAACCGGTTCGACCAATTCGGATCCATTTTTATCTTTTTAGTTTTATTTATTTAACAGTAAAAACGTTTAGCCGTTTAACTTTTTCTTTCAATTTACTTTAATAATTCTTATTGTTAAAAATCGATTAATTTATTAATTAATCAGACAATTTTTATAAAGTAATAACTTTTTATAAATTAAAATAAATCAATTAAAAACTCTTTTTTAATTAAATTCAAATTCTTTAATGAATAAGACAATCCCTTTCAATATATTTCAAATTTTTTAATTTTATTTTATTCATTTTTTATGATGGTCTAATATGAATTAAAACTTTCAATCCTGATTTTTATTGGATAAAGGAAAAGTTAAGATTAACGAACCAATAACCTAAGTTATCCACGAGCATGCAATGATTCCACCACAAGAGGGAGGGATGTATAATATAATATAATACAATAATATAATATAATGTTCTGAATCTAGGCGTGGGAGTGCATGAGAAGAATAGAGTGCTTGCTTTTGGTTTGTTGCTAAGGATGCTTCTATGCTTGTCTGGTTAGTTTTGTGGCTTATTTGTTTCTCAACTTGCTTTCTCTCTACATAAACTTACGAATGGCTTAGCATGCCCGCCATGGTTCAGATCTTGAGAGTGTCAATCTAGTAAATTCATTTAATGAACTATCGAAAAGATGAAAACTTTAACATTTGTTTGGAGGATGCTGCGATTTAGGTTAATAAGAGGATCAAATAGGACTAATGTCAGTAATGCAAGTCCCATAAGGTCAGAAGTTTGACGGAGCAAACATGACAGAATTGTGTGAAATTTGTCGAGAAGCTGAGGTGGTGAAGGTGTTGTTCACGTATTTGATATCAGGGTAGAGCTGAGTCTCTCTAAGATTTTACATGAAATCCAGATTTGCTAATGCAAGTGGGTCTTCTGAAATAATATATTGAAATTCATTCCCATCGCAAACTTCAGGTTCAGATGGCTCAGCTAATTGAGAGGTACATGCTATTTCTCTGGCTCGTGGAGGGTTAGCCCTCGAAGATCTATCAGCCTTCTTATATACTCGACATAGGACCCAATCATCCAGCTACACAATTAAGGATTAAGGTTTATGACAATCAACGTGATGATCTTTTGGATATTCTAATCTATACGATTGAAACAATAATTTTAATGAAATCTAAGCGAATATCTTCCATAAATCCAAAATCACATGAAAGAATAACGCAATAGAAATAATGAAATCTAAGTGAACGTATTGCATGCAATAAAAAATTTAATGGAATTTAAGTGAATGATATGGAGCATCACAAGAAACAAAGTGAAAGGATAATAGACAAAGTAGACATTCATGCGTCACAATCACAAACCTGCCAGATTGCTGGGATTATACTTGTACAGTTCCCCATCTTTTATCCTATTTGGAGGCGGTTTTTTCTTATTTATCTTCTTAATCAAGTAATCATCAATCAGTTCATTGTCGTAGGGTGTGAACCTGTAGTCAGAGGCAAGGAGTCGAAGTATTTCTTGTCATCATCTTTAGCGTTATTGCCCTTCTGATTAGTTCCCATATTGTTGAAAGCACCATATCCTGACCTTCCAACGTAGGTTCCGTGTCGGAAAGCCCCTGATTGATAGGATTATAATGACTGCAACCGTTGTGTCTCGGCAACAGAAATGGACTTACCCTTATCGCGACTATAGTTGACATTGTCAGGAACATAGTTGTTATTGCTATTATATGAGTTAGTTATCTCGAGAGCAAGTGAGCTGACTTTGTCGAGACCAGATTCAGAAGCATTAATCAAACTGGTCTCTGCAGAATCATAAGCGGAGACAAGATTCCATTGTCCATGTTGGAACTCTTAAGAGTACAAAGAATTCTTGAAAGTCTTTGGAGCCGTAAGAAACTTATTGAATTGTGAAAAGAAAATTCTTGTACTTAGAAAAAGAATTTCAGATAAGATACATTTAATTTAATTAAGCAACTTATCTTCTTCATAACAATTTTAATAAATTTCAAACTCTTAGATAATCATTGTTATTTATAATTAAAACTAAATAGTATCTATCCAATTTTAGTTATAAATTAAAAAAATTTTAATCTTAAAATTAAATAATTTCAATAAAATTGTCCATGTAATGATTTTTTAAAATATTTGAATGTGAAATCATTAAGGATTAATTGGGTACGGAGATACAAATTATGAGAATCAATTAAACTGAACCTAAAATATTAAGATTAACATTAAAATGGATGGCTTACATTTTCACATAAGATTTGAAAACCACTTTTGATTAGCGATTTAGATAAATAGAAGATAACCATATTCAACCTTCAGTTCTGCAGTTCTATCCCATAAATTCTTCTTAATTGGTACCTGAACATTCAATTTGAAAACTATATATTTTTCTTAATCTTTTAGAATGTATCAAACATACCAAATACCTAATTAAACTATACGTACTAAAAACAATTCGATAGTAATTAATATCTAATTATATAAACTTGGAACCAAATTAAGACCTAATAAACACCAACATCTTATTTCAAATCCTAAACTACTTAAGAACTAACACACAAACTAAACCCATAGGGGTTCTAATTGGACTCAAGACTATTCTAATGATCAATTAAAGCATAATTATTATTGATATTGACCATGCATGGCGACTGCGACAGGCTTGGCCATAGAAATAGCATTGTCAGGAACTCCACTCTCTGGAATAGTGTTCTCGAACGGAGGATGCTGGGATTTAGGTTAATAAGAGATCAAATAGGACAATATCAGTAAGGTGAGAACTTTGGAGGAGAAAGCATGACAGTAGCAGGTGAAATTAGTTGAGTAGTCGAGTTGGTGAAGGTGTTGTTCATGTATGTGGTGATGTCAGGGTAGAGCTGAGTCTCATTAAGATTTGATATGAAATCCAGATTTGCTAATGAATGCGGGTCTTCTGAAAGAACATGTTGAAATTCAATCGCATCGCAAACTTCAGGTTCAGGTTCAGGTGGCTCAGCATAAGAAGTACTTGCTATTTCTCTGGCTCGTGGAGGCCTAGCCCTCGAAGATCTATCAGCCTTCCTATATATTCGACATAACACCCAATCATCCAGCTACGCAAAATTCAGGATTAGTGTTTATGATAATCAACGTGATAACTCAGTATATTCTTGCATGCAAAAATTGTGAGAAACAAGAGATTAAAAGAGGTATGTACCCTCATGTCTTGCTCTCCTGTCCTAACTCTTTTGGTGTTAGAGTTGACCTTATATTCATGCATGATCCAGTCAGTTTTGTGTCCTCCGAGAGGTTTACCTATGTAAAACACCAATGCTTTCCTGAATCCAGTAACAACATCATCCTTCTTCACTGGCTTATCAGCTCCTGTTGCTTTCCAGAACCCGTCTCCAGCCCTTCGATTTGGTCTGTCCCCATTCCTGTATTTTCTATCCCTGGGTGTGAAGAAGTACCACTCTTTCCCCTCATTTGAAGGATACATTTCTGCCAATCAAAAAATAAATAAAACCCAAGAATAATCTTTTGGATATTCGAATCTATATGATGGAAACAAAAATTTTAATTAAATCTAAGTGGATATCTTCCATAAATCCAAAATCATATGAACCACTAACACAATAGTAAAAGATATAATGAAATCTAAGTGAACATATTGCACGCAAAAAAAAAATTTAATGGAATTTAAAAGAATGATATGGCAGCATCACAAGAAACAAAGTGAAGGGATAATAGACAAAGTAGACATTCATGCATCACAATCACAAACCTGCCAGATCGCTGGGATTGTATTTGTATAGGTCCACATCTTTTATCCTATTTGGAGGCAGTTTTTCCTTGTTTATCTTCTTAATCAAGTAATCATCAATCAGTTCACTGTCGTAGGGTGTGAACCTGTAACCAGAAGGCAAGGAGTCGAAGTATTTCTCTTCATCGTTATTGCCCTCCTGATTAGTTCCCATACTGTTGGAAGCACCACATCCCGATTTTCCAACGTAGCTTCCATACTGTCGGAAAGCCTCCTGATTGAGAGGATTGTGGTGACTTCTAACGTTGTTCTCGGCAACAGCAATGGACTTACCCTTATCGCAACCATTGTTGACATTGTCAAGAACATAGTTGTTATTGCTGTTATATGAGTTAGCCATGTCGACAGCAGATTCAGAAGCAGTGGTCAGACCAGTCTCTGCAGAATCATGAGTGGAGACAAGATTCCATTGTCCATGCCCGTCCATGTTGGAGCTCTTAAGAGTATAAAGAAATCTTGAAAGTCTTTGGAGCCATAAGGAATTCTATTGAATGCTGAAAAGGAAACCTGTAAAGTTTGTTTATTTGTGGTTAAAACCTTACTAAACAGCTTGTTGAACCTAGAAAAAGAATTTCAGATAAGAGACATTTAATTCTAAGTAAGCAACTTATCTTGTTGATAACAATTTTAATTAACTTCAAACTCTTAGATAATCAATGTTATTTATAACTAAAACTAAAATTAAATAGTTATAAATAAAAATTCCAATACGCTTCTTGATAAGGTAGACGCATTCCTATACGCTTCGTCCCTACTTCCGAAAGGCATCGACTCCCCGTAGTACCGGTGCTTTGAAAATCCACATTTCAAGTCCAAATTCAGTCAACAACAGAACCCAGAAGTTAAAAACTAACTACACAAACGTTTATCACAAACTTTCTAGTCAACCAAACAACTAAGTGACTAACCTCAGGGAAAACGACCATGGCCCCGAACCGAGGTGCGATTTCCCAGAGAAACCCGGTGTTAGCAGCGAACTACTCGATATCGCCTTCATTCCCACAGTACAGGAAGATGGGCCCAGCCGGTCTGCACCCACCTAGTAGTCGGTGTTAACAAGGTAACGTCGTAGGAATTTCGGGAGGTCCAAGAAGCTGAAATGGTCGAGGCGCTGGTAAAAATACTTGGTCTCGTATTTGTAGCCTTGTCGGAGTTGAGTAGTGACTGGGTGTGAGTACTTGCCCAGGAATCGTGGGGCCCTTTTGGAGAGAGGCAAACCAGACGGCTGTAATGCCACTGGTGGCGGTGATGAAATGACAATGATGGTGACGATGATCGTAAGGAGAAGTAGAGGATTAGGACTCCAAGTCGCCATTTTCAGCAGACTGTTTAGTCTGCTAAGCTCGTCAAAGAAGACGATTCGGTAGAACGTAATGTTTTGAAAATTGGACCGGAAATCAAACCGGAAGCCTTATTGGTTACTGGCTTGACCGATTTCATCACCGGTCGAACCAGTGTGACTTTATAATTATGCAATAATTATATTTAATTATATATAATATTAGCAAAATTAAAAATAGAAAAATTTATAAAATAATATAAAATATTTTTTAAAAAAAATTTATTAAATCAGTGGTCGAATCAGTGAAACCGGACCGATTTGACCGATCAATTGATCAATTTTTACCAATTCTCACTGATTCAACTAGGAACCGATTTTTATTAGTCACCTGGACCGAATAATCGACCGATCACTAATCAAATCTATTGAACCGATCAGTTCAGTCCGGGTTTCAAAACATAGGTAGAATGGTTAACCAGTTGCTTGCTTGCAAAAACACGGTGTGGATGGTAGGATTGGTCAATAACAATTTGCCATTTGGGCCCATTAAATGGACAAGATCTTAAATTCTTAAATAGGCCTTCGTTTGAAAATCTTGAGTTGTATATAGGGCCTATCAATTTCTAATCTCACCCACATAGGCCCAAAGTCTAGAGTTTGCTTCTTTAGGGAAGGAATCGAAAGTTTCTTTTCTTTTAATCTTAGAACAATTATAAATTTAATATTTAGAAAATATTAAAATTTTACCTTACTTTAACCAAAAAATGTAATCCTTTTTATTAAGTATCAGGTTAGATCTGACCTAGCATCTTTTTAATTACTTTTTTTCTTTTTTTTTTGGCCTCCTATATCACCTCATTGCTGACGTAGGAAAGTGAGATCTAAAATTTTAATAAAATATGACAAAAAGTCACTTTTAACCTTAACTTTTTCACTGATAGACAAGTTTAACTCTAACATTCTAAAGAGAACCATTATAACCATAACATTTAGAAAACGTTAAAATTAGACCTCATTATCACGAAAATTTTAACCTCCCATCTGTTAACTGCCAAGTCAGGACTGAGCTTGCAAATTTTAATATTTTTATTTTTTGTGGGCCCTAAATGGCACGCCATTATTCACGAGATAAGGTAGGACTCATTTTTAAAAAATATATTAAAATTAATTTATTTATAAATATGGGACCTATCATTTTTATTAAACTTAATTTATTCATTCGTGTGTTTATTTATATATAGATATAGGTGTTTGTGTTTTTATATTTTTCAAAAAGTAGGTCTCACTTTGTCAAGCCAGTAATAACGTTACATTGGAGCCCATAAAAATTTAAAAAAAATTAAAATTTGCCAAGTCTAACCTAGTACTTGACAAACAGGGTTTAAAATTTTCATGATTATGGGGTCTAATTTTAACGTTTTTTTAATGTTATGATTATAATTGTTCTATAACACCCGCTATACGGAACCTACAATTACCCACACATATGGGAACCAATTTCACGACATACATTTCTATTTAATGTTGTACATATATAAATTACAAAATTTCACATCACTTAATATTATCATTTAAAAGCAGGATTACATTTTTACATTTACACGATAATCCAAAAGAAAACATTACAATGTCCTTCATTACACTTACAATCATCTTTATGAAGAAAACACATTCCAAAGATGCTTTCTCTTAGCAATTGACCTAGTCCCTGCAGATGTCCCTTGTACCTCACCACTAATACGTGGACATACATGGATTGACACTCCTGCTAAGCTTAAAAGCTTAGTAGGGAAATACTTAGCTTGAATAATTACTCACAGCAGTCATCTGCCATGCCCTGTACATTCCCATGAGTGTGAATAACGGGAGTTGTGGATATCCGAAGAAATAAATACTTTGGATACTTGAAACTATCAAACTGTGGATAATCAAAGGCATCGAACCGTGGATACCCGAAAGTATCGAACTGTGGAGACACTTTAGTCTCGAAGTAAAGACACCATTGATGTCAAATTGTCGCCGCTGCATTGTAACTCCACAGACATGCCTATATATCCACCTTCAAGACAATAGAGTAAGCACTGTAGTATTTCCTTTAACCATTTGCCCATTCCATAATTCATCATATGATACACATTTCAAGTCAAAAAATCTATATATGCGTTCATACATGTGATTCATAACTTGTCACCATTAGAAAGGTATCAAAATCATACTTGTATAATCATACAATAAACATATGAACGATAAATATGCATACAAATTATCTATGTACATGTAAAATTTCTTTAGTATGCATTGTGCTCAATCTTATATTCCAATGTTCAATCACCCAAGTGACATAAGGTAAGTCCTATTTCATTTATTTCTAGGTGTTTGAAAAGTTTCATACATATTTAAAAAGGTTCGGATATGATTCGGTAAAAATCGGAAATGAAAACAAACTCAAAATTGTGCAATTTTTTTCCTGTTGTGTTCTCTACCCAGAATTTATACCTCCATTTTTTCTAAAATTTTCATATAGAAAACGATCCAATTAGGTTTCTAGTTCTTCTGAAAATTTGTTCCCCTATGTCTTTATTTTCCAAAAAACTAAAAATCAAGCCATTTGAACTCTTAAATCATGAGATATAGATCAAACATCACAAGATGGTCCAAAATAGGGGCAACATCAATCACCATTTTCAATCTCAATTTTCGATGTCATAAAACTAGAATTAAGTCAGATTTCTTCTAGAGATTTATAGTCAACGTCTTAGTTTTCATATGCAATTGAAATCACCCACTTTAAAGGTCTGAACGCTGAGTTATGACCCAACTAATGCACCCAGTTCAACAAACCTAGACAGAATTTCACTACACGATACTCTCTTGTCATATTCAACCAATTCTATGCAAGTTAACACCAAAATAACACCAAAGGATCATCCTAACAACCATTCCACATCCAAATGAATCTTTTTATCCATTCAAACATACACATAAAGAGAAATTAGACTAAGTGTAGTCCAAAACCTTAAAATTGGCAAAGTAGTTCTTCTAATGTCTTTCCTTCCCATCCTCATTAAGATGAAGATGAGAAGACAAACCATAAACTTTTACCTGGATTTTCACCTAAGGTGTGCTTGATTCCTTATGCAAAATGGTGTGATTAAGGAGATGGAATGGAGAGGAGATGGGAAGAGAAAATTCTACCCTACATACACGTCCCTCTTCTCTCTCTTCTATTCCACTCATGAATTTTCTAGTCTTAGACATATGTTTCAATCCCATTAGATCATATGTTACAATCCTATTGGATTATGTGTTACAATCCTATTGGACCAGGTGTTACAAACCTATTGGACCATGTGTTATAATCCTATTGGACCATGTTCTACAATTGTTGGGTCCTGTTTTCGGAACCCAACTCTTACAGACTATACCGTTATACTTGAGCGTGGTTCCCTGCTTAACATAATTTCTCATCCT
>JAOQMQ010000194.1:23621241-23634515 GCA_027563845.1 Erythroxylum subrotundum
CCATTAACACTTAAATTAACTCATGAAACCAATCCTACTAACATAATAATTAACTCCCAAAATTATTCCATCAAAACTTCATAATTTACTTAAATCATACTTAATCAAAATCCAACCAAAACAATTCGTCATTCAGAACCTCAAAAATAAATCGAAATTATGCTCAATTCATCAAGAAAATTTCTAGGGTCTAACAACAATTCTATTGGAGACACATGCTTTAATCTCATTGATCACACATTCTTTAATCCAATTAGTCCTTGAGTTGACTTTAGGAAAATTACATATTAGTCATTCTTCTTTCTTTAATTTTCACATTGGCCTATAATATTATCAATTAATTTTATTCTCATCCATATTTCAAGTTAAAGTATTTATGTTCATACCAAAATTAACAAATTACCTAATTTACCCATGTCTTTTACATTAAATACCATTGTGTCTCCCACTATACATAGATGCACTTAATTCATTATGTTCATTTCTTAATACACCCTAAACACGTTATATTACTTCTATGCTATATGTTGGGGCCTTACATGTTCTCTCTAAAATATTAGAGTTAGACTTGTCGATTGGTATAAAAGTTATGGTAAAAAGTGACCCTTTTGACATATTTTATTAGAAAATTGGGTCTCACCTTGCCACATCAACAATGACATGGCACAGGGGCATCACAAAACCCTAAAAGTAATTTAAAAAGTCAAGTCAGCGCTGACCTGAAACTTAACAGAGGGGTTAAATTTTTTGTTAGGGTGGGGGTCAAATTTTAATGTTTTCTAAATGTTAAGGTTATAATTGTTTTCTATGAAATATTAGGGTTAAACTTGTTGATTGGTGAAAAAATTAGGGTCAAAAGCGACCCTTTTGCCTTTAATTTATTTTTGAATTGTGGATTTTTGTAGAGTAAGTTTATTGCTAGAACTTATTTATTAAGTATTTATTTATTTCAATATTTTTATTTTTATTTATTTTCTATCTTCTATTTTATGTGTGCGTGCGTGCGCGCGTGAGTGTATTCATATTTTTTGTGGTTAAATTGGAAACGACTTCTCAACTAGTTAGAGATAAGGCTGCATACTATTAAACCTCTTCATACTAACCGTTTCAGTAGAATTTTTACTAGATTGTTGTTGTTATTGTTGTTAAAGTTTATTGCTAGAACCTTTAGTTTATAATTATTAGATTGTTGAATTTATGTCATAATATGTCATTATTGTTTTAATCACTTTTTTTAGATGAAATTATGAAATAAATTTTACTATTATAATAATTGGTCTTATATAAGTAATTTTATAGTTTTATCTTTTAGATATATGTTAAATAAATTTTTTGATACATACAATAGTTTATACATTAAATATTTTAGATAAATTATTTAATTAGATAGTAAAATAAAAATAAATAAAAATTCATTATTCGATAATAATTTTTATGGCATATAATTTTTAAGAAATAAATAATAATTTATAAAATATATATTTTTAATAAATTACGCTATAAATCAATAAATTAAAAGTCAGAGACAAGCTCGTAAGTTTTTTTAACACAAAGCAAACTTGCAATTATATTGTAAAATTTTGAAGAAGTTTAGAAAAACAAAACCTAAAAATTTAAAAAAATAGAGAAAGTTATGTAGACAAAAAGTTAATTGACAACTACAAATAAACAAGAGAACTTCTCATCCTAAATTGAGAAAGTATAAAAGAATATGAAATGTGAACTTATACAAAAGTTGAGTCTTTTAATCTCTGTTCCAAAAGACAGACAACTTGAATAATGAAGATGTAAGCAAGCAAGCATAATCCGAAGGATGTGTTACATTGATCATAAAAAGAGAAATTTATATATTCTCTTAATATTCCTCATGAGAGGCTGAGACCTATACGTACTAACAATAGTATCTATTTATGCCACTGCATGAGGTGAAACGGAATTATAAGTACAAAAAGCACAATAACAAAGATGCTGCGTATATCCATGAACATATTCTCGACCAAGAACGATAATCCTCCAACCTTCCTTCTTGCCTTGTTGATTGGGGATTCATAGTGAATTTGTTTGATAGGAGATCTAATTGGACTTAAGACTATTCTAATGATTAAATAATTATTATTGATATTGACCGTGTATGGTGATTAGGACAGGCTTGGCCATAGAAATACCATTGTTAGGAACTCCACTCTCTGGAATAGTGTTCTCGAACGGAGGATGCTACGATTTCGGTTAATAAGAGGATCAAATGGGACCAATATCAGTAAGGTGAGAACTTTGAAGGAGTAAGCTTGCAATCATTCTTTACAATTTTAAAATTTATTTAATTTTAACGGATTTTATGATATCTTTATTTTACCAGTTTAATTTCTAGATTTTTAAAACATTACATACTACACTTCTCAAAATGCAAAAAGGCTAATAAAAAGCTAAAGTTCGTAAAACACTTTTAAGTTGACTATTTTTTTTGAACGACACTTCTTGTCATCATCTTTTTCATTATCGTTGTTCCCATATTGTTGGAAACACCATATCTTGACCTTCCAACATAGCTTCCATACTGTCGAAAAGCCTCCTGATTGAGAGGATTGTCGTGACTGCTGCCGTTGTTCTCGGCAACAGCAATGGGCTTACCCCTCGTTACCATAGTTGACATCATCAAGAACATTGCTTTTATTGCTATTATATGAGTTAGCCATGTCGAGAGCACGTGACCTGACTCTGTCGATATCAGATTCAAAAGCATTTATCAAACTGGTCTCTGTAGAATCATGAGTGGAGACAAGATTCCATTATTCATGCCCTTCCATGTTGAAACTCTCAAGAGTATAAAGAAATATTGGAAGTCTTCGGAGCGGTAAGGAACTTTATTGAATGTTCAAAAGAAAACCCTGTAGTGATTATGTTATCAGAAGAATCTTTATTTATTTGTGGTTAAAACCTTAATAAACTCCTTCTTGAAAGTAGAAAAAGAATTTCAGATAAGACACATTTAATTTAACTAAGCAACTTATCTTCTTGATAACAATTTTAATTAATTTCAAACTCTTAGATAATCATTGTTGTTTATAATTAAAACTAAAACTAAACAGTGTTTATCCAATTTTAGTTACAAATAAAAATTCTTTTTAATCTTAAAATTAAATAATTCCAATTAAATTGTCCATATAATGAATTTTTATTGATATTTGAATGTCAAAACAATGGAGATTAATTGGGTATGGAGATATAAGTTTTCCTCTGAAGTTTCAGATCATTTCGTATGTAGTTTAAGTTGATAATTAGGAAAAATGACCCTATTAGTTAGGGTCACCGGTATATCAAATCATATAATTTTATGTGATGACCAATTAAACTGTAATGTTTATATTATCAGAAGAATCATGATTTATTAAAACCTTAATAAATCGCTTCTTGAACTTAGAAAAGAATTTCAGATAAGAGACATTTAATTTAATTAAGCAACTTATCTTCTTGATAATAATTTTAATTAATTTCAAACTCTTAGATAATCATTGTTAGTTATAATTAAAACTAATTAGTATCTATCCAATTTTAGTTATAAATAAATATTCTTTTTAATCTTAAGATTAAATAATTTCAATAAAATTGTCCATTTAATAATTTTTTAAATATTTGAATGACAAATCATTGGGAATTAATTGGATACGGAGATACAAATTATCCTTTGGAGTTCCATAATGTTACGAGAGAATCAGTTAAACTGAACCTAAAATATTAAAATTAAAATGGATGGCTTACATTTTCAAAGCATAAGATAAAAATTAAAAACTATTTTTGATTAGTGATTCAGACATATACAAGACAACCATATTCAACCTTCAGTTCTGTTGTTCTATCCGTAAATTCCTCTTAATTGGTACCTGAACATTCATTTTGAAAACTATATATTTTTCTTAATCTTTTAGAATGTATTAAACATACCGAATTGTTAACTTTTCTTTTAAAGGTTAAAGTGAATTGTAATATTGAAATTTCGACTTCGAATGATGATTGGCCAATAAATCTAAAAGAATAAGCTTATAGGAATACAAAAGACCTAATTAAACTATACGAACTAAAAACACTACGATAATAATTAATATCTAATAAAAACAATATGATAATTTCAAAATCTTATATAATCATTGTTGTTTATAACTATAACTGTAACTAAATAGTGTTTATCCAATTTTAGTTACAAATAAAAATTCTTTTTAATCTTAAAATTAAATAATTTCAATAAAATTGTCCATATAATCAAATTTTTATTGATATTTGAATGTTAAAACAATGGGGATTAATTGGGTATGGAAATATAAGTTTTCCTCTTAAGTTCCAAATCATTTCGTATGTAATTTAAGTTGGTAATTAGGGAAAATGACCGTATTACATAGGATCACCGGTACATCAAATCAGATAATGTTATGCAATGATCAATCAAACTGAACCTAAATTATTAAAAAATAAAATGGATGGCTTGCATTTTCATGGTCAGAGATAAGAGTCGAAAACTACATTTGATTAGTGATTTAAATAGCTAGAAGATAACCATATTCAATCTTCAGTTCTGCAGTTCTATCCCGCACTATAAAATTTAGTGCGATTTTTTTTAATAAATCTTGTTGTCAAATTCGTAAAGTAATAATCTCTTTCAGTTATATTTTAAATTTTTAAATTTTATTTAATTTTATCCAATTTTATGATCTCTTGTCTTGCAAGTTTAATTTTCAGATTTCTAAAACATTACAAACCACACTTCTCAAAATGCAAAAAGGCTAATAAAAAGCTAAAGTCCATACAACACTTTTAAGTTGACTACTTGTTTTGAATGACACTTCTTGTCATCGCCTTTATCGTTATTACTCTCCTAATTAGTTCCCATATTGTTGGAAGCACTATACCCTGACCTTCCAACGTAGTTTCCATGCTGGCGGAAAGCCTCCTGATTGAGAGGATTGTCGTGACTGCTACCGTTGTTCTCTGCAACAACAATGGACTTAGCCCTATCGCGACCATAGTTGACATGATCAAGAACATAGTTGTTATTGCTAATATATGAGTTAGCCATGTTGAGAGCATGTGACCTGTCGAGACCAGATTCAGAAGTATTGATCAAACCAGTCCATGCAGAATCATAAGTAGAGACAAGATTCCATTGTCCATGCCCGTCCATGTTGGAACTCTTAAGGCCTTATTTGGTTGGCATGGATTCTTGCTTAGGAAAGTAATCTTTTTTTTAAATTTATATTATCTCATTTGATTCATTTTTTTTAAGTAATTAAGAAAGTAAAAACTTTCTCAATATAAGGAAAGTAGTAGCACTTTACTTGGATTCTAAATCCCAACATTCCCTTGGTATTTAGATTACTTTTCACATGAATTTAATCTAAAAAATACACTAGTTAATTTAACAATTCATTCTCTCTCAACTCTACGATAACTCTTTTATAACTAAAATTAAAACTAAATAGTGTTTATCCAATTTTAGTTACAAATAAAAATTCTTTTTAATCTTAAAATTAAATAATTTCAATAAAACAATTATTTTATTGATATTTAAATGTTGAAACAATTGGGATTAATCGAGTATGGCGATATAAGTTTTCCTCTGAAGTTTTAGATCATTTCGTATGTTGTTTAAGTTGATAATTAGGAAAAATGACCCTATTAGTTAGGGTCACTGGTACATCAAATCATATAATGTTATGCGATGATCAATTAGACTGTAATGGTTATGTTACAAGAAGAATCCTGATTTATTTGTAGTTAAAACCTTACTAAACCGCTTCTTGAACTTCGAAAAAGAATCTTAGATAAGAGACATTTAATTTAATTAAGCAACTTATCTTCTTGATTATAATTTTAATTAATTTCAAACTCTTAGATAATCATTGTTATTTGTAGTTAAAACTAAATAGTATCTATCAAATTTTAGTTATAAATAAAAATTCTTTTAAATCTTAAAATTAAATAATTTCAATAAAATTATCCATATAATGATTTTTAAATATTTACGTGTCAAATCATTGGGGATTAATTGGGTACGTATATACAAATTATCCTTTGGAGTTTCATAATATTACGAGAGAATCAATTAAACTGAACCTAAAATATTAAAATTAAAATGGAAGGCTTACATTTTCGAAGCGTGAGATAAGAATTAAAAACCACTTTTGATTAGTGATTAATATAGATACAAGACAACCATATTCAACCTTCAGTTCTACAATTCTATCCGTAAATTCCTCTTTAATTGGTACCTGAAGATTCAATTTGAAAACTATATATTTTTCTTAATCTTTTAGAACATATCAAACATACCAAATTTAGTTTATAACTAAAACTAAAACTAAATAGTGTTTATCCAATTTTAGTTACAAGTAAAAATTCTTTTTAATTATAAAATTAAATAATTTCAATAAAATTGTCCATATAATGAATTTTTGTTAATATTTGAATACCAAAACAATGGGGATCAATTAGGTATAAAGATATAAGTTTGCCTCTGAAGTTCCAGATCATTTCGTATGTAGTTTAAGTTGATAATTAGGAAAAATGACCCTATTACTTAAGGTCACCAGTACATCAAATCAGATAATGTTATGCGATGATCAATTAAACTGGACCTAAAATATTAAAATTAAAATGCATGGTTTGCATTTTCATGGTGCCAAGAGATAAGAGTTGAAAACTACATTTGATTAGTGATTTAAATAGCTAGAATATAACCATATTCAACCTTCAGTTCTGCAATTCTATCCCGCACTATAAAATTCAGTGCGATTTATTTTAATAAATCTTATTGTCAAACTCGTAAAGTAATAATCTCTTTCAATTATATTTTAAAATTTTAAAATTTATTTAATTTTAACTACTTTTGTGACTTCTTGTCTTACCAGTTTAATTTTCAGATTTTTAAAACATTACGGACCACACTTCTCAAAATGCAAAAAGGCTAATAAAAAACTAAAGTCCTTACAACACTTTTAAGTTGACTATTCTTTTTGAACAACACTTATTGTCATCGTCTTTATCGTTATTACTCTCCTAATTAGTTCCCACATTGTTGAAAGCACCATACCCTGACCTTTCAACGTAGCTTCCATATTGTCGGAAAGCCTCCTGATTGAGAGGATTGTCGTGACTGCTACCGTTGTTCTCGGCAACAGCAATAGACTTACCCTTATCGCGACCATAGTTGACATTATCAAGAAGACAGTTTTTATTGCTATTATATGAGTTAGCCATGTCAAGAGCATGTGACCTGACTCTGTCGAGACCAGATTCAGAAGGATTGATCAAACCAGTCTCTACAGAATCATGAGTGGAGACAAGATTCCATTGTCCATGCCATCCATGGTGGAACTCTTAAGAGTATAAAGAAATCTTGAAAGTCTATGGAGCGGTAAGGAACTCTATTGAATGCTGAAAAGGAAAAGCTGTAATATTTATCTTATCAGAAAAATCTTGATTTCTTTGTGGTTAAAGCCTTAATAAACTACTCCTTGACAGTAGAAAAAGAATTTAAGATAAGAGACATTTAATTTAACTAAGCAATTTATCTTCTTGATAACAATTTTAATTAATTTCAAACTCTTAGATATTCATTGTTGTTTATAACTAAAACTAAAACAAAATATTGTTTATCCAATTTTAGTTACAATAAAAATTCTTTTTAATCTTAAAATTAAATAATTTCAGTAAAATTTTCCGTATAATGAAAATTTTATTAATATTTGAATGTCAAAACAATGGAGATTAATTGGGTATGGAGAGATAAGTTTTCTTCTGAAGTTCTAGATCATTTCGTATGTAGTTTAAGTTGATAATTAGGAAAAATGACCCTAGGGTCACTGGTACATCAAATCAGATAATGTTATGCGATGATCTTACTAAACCGCTTCTTGAACTTAGAAAAAATAATTTCAGATAGGAGACATTTAATTTAATTAAGCAACTTATCTTCTTGATAATAATTTTAATTAATTCTCAAACTCTTTGATAATTATTGTTATTATAATTAAAACTAAATAGTATCTATCCAATTTTAGTTATAAATAACAATTCTTTTTAATCTTAAAATTAAAAAATTTCAATAAGATTGTTCATATAACGATTTTTTAAATATTTAAATGTCAAATCATTGGGAATTAATTGGGTATGGAGATACAAATTATCCTTTGAAATTCTAAAATGTTACGAGAGAATCAATTAAACTGAACCTAAATTATTAAAATTAAAATGGATGGCATACGTTTTCAAAGCTTGAGATAAGAATTAAAAACAACTTTTAATTAGTGATTAAGATAGATACAAGACAACCATATTTAACCTTCAGTTCTACAATTCTATCCGTAAATTCCTCTTAATTGGTACCCGAAGATTCAATTTGAAAACTATAATTTTTCTTAATCTTTTAGAACATATCAAACATACCAAATTGTTAACTTTTCTTTTAAAGGTTGAAGTGACTTGTAACATTGAAATTTCGACTTCTCATGATGAGTGGCCAATAAATCTAAAAGAATAAGCTTGTAGGAAGATAAAAGACCTAATTAAACCATACGTACTAAAAACAATACGATAATAATTAATATCTAATTATATAAACTTGGAACCAAATTAAGACCTAATAAACACCAACGTCTTATTTCAAATCCTAAACTACGTAAGAACACAGAAACAAAACCCACAGGGGTTCTAATTGGACTCTAAGACTATTCTAATGATCAATTAAATCAGAATTATTATTGATATTGACCATGCATGGTGACTGTGACAGGCATGGCCATAGAAATAGCATTGTCAGGAACTCCACTCTCTGGAATAGTGTTCTCGAACGGAGAATGCTGTGATTTAGGTTAATAAGAGGATCAAATAGGACTAATTTCTGTAAGGTGGGAACTTTGAAGGAGTAAGCATGACAGAAGCAGGTGAAATTAGTTGAGAAGCCGGGTTGGTGAAGATGTTGTCCAGGTATGTGGTGATGTCAGGGTAGAGCTGAGTCCCATTAAGATTTGATATGAACTCCAGATTTGCTAATGAATGCGGGTCTTCTGAAAGAACATGTTGAAATTCAATCGAATCGCAAACTTCAGGTTCAGGCTCAGCTTGAGAAGTACTTGCTATTTCTCTGGCTCGTGGAGGCTTAGCCCTCGAAGATCTATCAGCCTTCCTATATATTCGACATAACACCCAATCATCCAGCTACACAAAATTCAGGATTAGGGTTTATGATAATCAACGTGATAACTCAGTATATTCTTGCATGCAACAATTGTGAGAAACAAGAAATTAAAAGAGTTACGTACCCTCATGTCGTGCTCTCCTGTCCTAACTCTTTTGGTGTTAGAGTTGACCTTATATTCATGCATGATCCAATCAGTTTTGTGTCCTCCGGGAGGTTTACCTATGTAAAACACCAATGCTTTCCTGAATCCAGTAACAACATCATCCTTCTTCACTGGTTTATCAGCTCCTGTTGCTTTCCAGAACCCGTCTCCAGCCCTTCGATTTGGTCTGTCCCCATTCCTGTATTTTCTATCCCTGGGTGTGAAGAAGTACCACTCTTTCCCCTCATTTGAAGGATACATTTCTGCCAATCAAAAAATAAATTAAAAAAAAATCTACTTAAACCTTAAAAAAATCTACTTAACCCAAGAATAATCTTTTGGATACTCTAATCAATATGATTGAAACAAAAATTTTAATGAAATCTAAGTGAATATCTTCCATAAATCCAAAATCATATGAACCACTAACGCAATAGTAAAAGATATAATGAAATCTAAGTGAACATATTGCATGCAATAAAAAATTTAATGGAATTTAAAAGAATGATATGGCAGCATCACAAGAAACAAAGTGAAGGGACAATAGACAAAGTAGACATTCATGCATCACAATCACAAACCTGCCAGATCGCTGGGATTGTACTTGTATAGGTCCACATCTTTTATCCTATTTGGAGGCAGTTTTTCCTTGTTTATCTTCTTAATCAAGTAATCATCAATCAGTTCACTGTCGTAGGGTGTGAACCTGTAACCAGAAGGCAAGGAGTCGAAGTATTTATCTTCATCGCTATTGCCCTCCTGATTAGTTCCCATACTGTTGGAGGCACCATATCCTGACCTTCCAACGTAGCTTCCAAACTGTCGGAAAACCTGTTGATTGAGAGGATTGTAGTGACTGCTAATGTTGTTCTCGGCAACAGCAATGGACTTACCCTTATCGCAGCCATAGTTGACATTGTCAAGAACATGGTTGTTATTGCTGTTATATGAATTAGCCATGTCGACAGCAGATTCAGAAGGATTGATCAAACCAGTCTCTGCAGAATCATGAGTGGAGACAAGATTCCATTGTCCATGCCCGTCCATGTTGGAGCTCTTAAGAGTATAAAGAAATCTCGAAAGTCTTTGGAGCGGTAAGGAACTCTATTGAATGCCGAAAAGGAAACCTGTAAAGTTTAGTTATTTATGGTTAAAACCTTACTAAACCGCTTCTTGAACCTAGAAAAAGAATTTCAGATAAGAGACATTTAATTCAAGCAGGCAACTTATCTTCTTGATAACAATTTTAATTAACTTCAAACTCTTAGATAATCATTGTTATTTATAACTAAAACTAAAATTAAATCGTGTCTATCTAATTTTAGTTATAAATAAAAATTCCTATAAGCTTCTTGATAAGGCAGACGCATTCCTATACGCTTCGTCCCTACTTCCGAAGGCATCGACTCCCCATAGTACCGGTGCTTTGAAAATCCACATTTCAAGTTCAAATTCAGTCAACAACAGAACCCAGAAGTTTAAAACTAACTACACAAACGTTTATCACAAAAAGTTCAAACCTTTCCACTTTCTAGTCAACCAAACAACAAGTGACTAACCTCAGGGAAAAGGACCATGGCCCCGAACAGAGGGGCGATTTCCCAGAGAAACCCGGTGTTAACAGCAAACCACTCGATATCGCCTTCATTCCCACAGCAGAGGAAGATGGGGCCCAGCCGGTCGGCACCCACCTAGTAGTCGATGTTAACGACGTAATGTCGTCGGAATTTCGGGAGGTCAAAGAAGCTGAAATGGTCGAGGCGCTGGTAAAAATACTTGGTCTCGTATTTGTAGCCATGTCGAAGTTGAGTTGTGATTGGGTGTGAGTACTTGCCCAGGAATCGTGGGGCCCTTTTGGAGAGAGGCAAACCAGACGGCTGTAATGCCACTGATGGGGGTGATGAAATGACGATGATCGTAAGGAGAAGTAGAGGATTAGGACTCCAAGTCGCCATTTTCAGCGGACTGTTTAGTACTATGCTAAGCTGGTCAAACAAGACGATATTGGTAGAACGGGTAATCAGTTGCTTGCAAAAACACGGCGTGGATGCCAGGATTGGCCACTGGCCGATAACAATTTGCCATTTGGGCCCATTGAATGGACAAGATCTTAAATTCTTAAATGGGCCTCCATTTCAAAATCTTGAGTTGTATATAGGAGCATATCAATATCTAATCCCACCCACATAGGCCCAAAATCTAGAGTTTGTTTCTTTAGGGAAGGAATCGAAAGTTTCTTTTCTTTTAATTTAACCTTTTCACCAACCCACAAATTTAATCTTAATATTTTGGAGAGAACAATTATAAATTTAATGTTTAGAAAATGTTAAAATTTGACCTTACTTTAACGAAAAATTCAATCCTTTTTTATTAATTGTCAGATTAGATCTGACCTAGTATCTTTTTAATTATTTTTTCTTATTTTTGTGCCCCCTCTACCACCTCATTGCTGACATGGGAGGTGAGATCCAAATTTTTAATAAAATATGACAAAAAGTCACTTTAAACCCTAACTTTTTCACAATTAGACAAGTTTAATCCTAATATTTCAAAAAAAAATATAACCATATTATTTAGAAATTGTTAAAATTGGACTCCATTATCACGAAAATTTTAGCCCCCATCTATTAACTGCCAAGTTAGGATTGAGCTTGCAAATTTTAATATTTTTATTTTTTGTGGGCCCTGAATGCCATGTCATTATTCACGTGGTAAGGTAGGACTCATTTTTTAAAAAATATTAAAATTAATTTATTTACAAATATGGGACCCGTCATTTTTATTAAACTTAATTTATTCATTCGTGTGTCTATATATGTATGTATAGATATAGGTGTTTGTGTTTTTATATATTTTTTCAAAAAGTAGGCCCCACTTTGTCACGCCAGTAATAACGTGTCACTGGAGCCCATAAAAATTAAAAAAACATTAAAATTTGCCAAGTCTGACCTAGTACTTAACAAAGAAGGTTTAAAATTTCCGTAATGGTGGGGTCTAATTTTAACGCTTTTTAAATGCTATGTTTATAATTGTTCTATAACACCCACTGTACGAAACCTACAACCTCCCACACCGCCACACAAATGAGAACCAATTTCATAACATACATTTCTATTTAATGTTATACATATATAAATTACAAAATTTCACATCACTTAATATTATCATTTAAAAGTAGTATTACATTTTTACATTTACACACGATAATCCAAGAGAAAACATTACAATGTCCTCATTACATGTACAATCATCTTTATAAAAAAAACATTCTAAAGATACTTTTACTCTTAGCAATTGGCCTGGTCTCTGCAGATATTCCTTGTATCTAACCTCTAATACGTGGATCTATATGGATTAACACTCGTGCTAAGCTTAAAAGCTAAGTGGGGAAACACATGGTTTGAATGATTACTCATAACAATCATCCTCCATGCCCTACACAGTCCCGTGAGTGTGGATATCCGAAGATATCAAAACTCTGGATACTCAAAAGTATCAAATTGTGGATAACCAAAGGCATCGAACTGTGGATACCCGAAAGTATCGAACTGTAGAAACACTTGAGTCTCGAAATGAAGACACCATTGATGTCAAACTGTAGCAGATGCATTGTAACCCTACAGACATGCCTATCTATCCACCCTTAAGACAATAAACCAGGCATTGTATTTTTTCCTTTAACCATTTTCCCATTTCATAATTCATCATATGACACACATTTCAAGTCATAAAATCTGTATATGCGTTCATACATGCGAGTCATAACTTGTCACTATTAGAAATGTATCAAAATCACACTTGTATAATCATACAATACACATATGAACGATAAATATACATACAAATTATTTAGCCATGTCAAGAGCATGTGACCTGACTCTGTCGAGACTAGATTCAGAAGCATTGATCAAACTAGTCTCTGCAAAATCATGAGTGGAGACAAGA
>JAOQMQ010000194.1:23671151-23684711 GCA_027563845.1 Erythroxylum subrotundum
CTCCTTCCCCACATTGGGTTAGATTGAACACAGATGGTGCTTTCAAAGCTTCTTCTTTATCTGCGTCAGCAGGAGGTATGCTTCGGGATTGCACTGGGCATTGGCTCGGTAGTTTTGTCCATAATATTGGTCGATGCACATCTATATGTGCTAAGTTGTGGGGAGTGTTTTCTGGCTTACATCTTGCTTGGGACCTGGGGTATAAAAGAGTGGAGTTAGAAGTAGACTCTCTAGTTGTTATCAACATTCTTTCATCTTCTTCGACCATCCAACCGTTTCACAACTCCTTAGTTTGAGTGATTCAAAACCTGTTTTTCAGAGATTGGATTGTTAGAATACGACATGTGTATAGAGAAGGCAATCGGCTTACAGATTGACTGACAAACTATGCCTATTCTTTTGGGCTTAGTTACACTACTTTTCAAACTCTTCCATTGGGGTGTCAGGATGAGGATATAGCTGGAATTTCATTTCCTCGTTTCGTTGTGTTTTTCCTTTGTAATAAAAAAAAATAAAATAAAAAACAAAGCCACGGGGTCCGCTTTTCGTCAAACTTTTTACTGTTCATCATTCTTCTAGAATGTGAATGTGGGCTCCAGTCTCCACACAGTTTTCGCTTGGAAGGGGGTACGAGGTGTCAGGCAGCTGTAGTGCGCCGTACATTTCGGGTTCTTTTGCTTGACCTGCGGAATGCAGGAGTTCTCTTCCGCTGTTGTTGCCTACATCTGACCCCACTGTCTTGTGAGTTCCCTTCTCACTACAGGGAATCGTGTTGGCTGCTATCACCGCTTCGTGCCTCCGGACGAGCACGTAGACTTGTCGGAGATTTTGAGGATCCAACAGTTTAACAGCAACCCCAGTTCTGGCAAGAGCCCTTTAAGGGAGAATGCTATGAGGTATTCTTCGGTAAGCGCCAGTAGATTGGAGTATTTGTCGAACTGCGAGCGATACTGGACCCTTCCTTCCTGTTATAATTCCTTAAAATCCCCAATGGGCTCCTCAAATATTTCTTCCTCAAAACGTTCCTTAATAAGGTATAGCTTCGCTACGCATGGAAGTTCGTTACACGACAAGAGTCCAGCATGCATTCTTGCTCCGTCTGAGTCGTAACGACATGACGTTTCTTCTCTTCGTTGAACATCACTACTCCGTTAAACGATATATTGTTAGACTCCGTCGCTCCGGAGATGAACACTATCTCTTTGCCCAACGTTCTGATCAAACCCGCCACCTACTTGCGAGCGGTTTCCAGCGCCTGTTCCGATTCCCAGCCGTAGAGGTGAGTCCGAGAGTGCGGGTATCCCAATCGCGCCAAGTATTAATAAAGCACACGATCGAGAACCTTAGGGTCCATCGGAGCAGTCGTTTGCATGTCGAGTTAGAGCGGTCGAGCCGCCATTTTCACGGCTTTCATGGCTAACGCATCGTAGAAGGCGGAAGCTGCGGGGCTAGAGAGGTGGCCGACGGCGTAAGACCCTTTCGGAGATTGGCGTAGAGCAGAAGCTACAAGCTTGGAAGCCGTAGCCTTGGATCGACGTGTAATTTTCACTTCTTTAGTACTCCGCTTAATAATACGGCAAAGGAAAAAAAACGTCAAATAAAAAAATCAGTGAGGTCCGCTTCATACGCGTGGCACTGCAGTTGTTAAGTCAATGATCCCCAGAAAAACAAGAAACGTTGCCGTTTAGCTTGGTATCCGTCTCTGTTGTCATTAATGACATATGTCCCTCTGCTTGCGACATATGTCCCTCTGCTTGTGTTCTCTCTTATATAAAGGTGTGAACTTGGCATGTCTTTTGACATGGTCTGCTTCCATTTCGAGATCCAATCCGAGAGAGACATAATAGGAACACTTGTGAAAGAAACGAGAAGCATTTGTAATGAACTTCACCAACCTCTGAGATTTAAACAGTTGAAAGGTGTTTTGTTCTTCTCGTAATTATTAGAGAGTCTGGAGTGGGATTTTCTGGCTTTTCTTGGTAAGTATCTTTTCTTTTCTTGTCTTTTTGTCTGAAACCCTGTTGCTATTCTTGTCTTTCTGAAACTGGGTTGTGGTTAGATTTCTCGTCTGAAGTGTAGATCCGCAAATTTGTGAACACAGAAGAATATGGAAAACAGGGGTAGTGGTTGCTTGAGCGAAGATTTTGTTTTTAATGATCTGAACTTACCTGCTAATTTTGCCTCTATTATTGATCCAGTTAATCATCAAACCTTCATGCGCAGATCAGGTTGTTTGAATTTACAGTCGTCTTGCAATAGGTGCAAAGAACTGGAAGATTGGAGCTTTTTTTGTTTGTATCTTCGGTAGATTTGTTTTTGTGTTCTGATATTGTCAATCTTTTCCCCTTTTACTTGTGGAATGTTATGTGTCACTCGGATCCTTTCTTTCCAATTTTTCTTTTTCCTTTTAATTTTCATAAAAGTTTTGATTAATTGTCAGTTTTGCTTTTCTTAGGAGACTGTGTACTATCTAGCACTTAAATTGGATTCTTGATTGTGTAATAAGTGTTCTTGACATTGAACGAAGAGATTTGTTAACTTCTTCTGATGTGTGTACTTCTTTTGGCAAGTTTGACTTGTCGGTAATGAAAGTTTGAAACTTTTGGCAGGTAATTGGAAGGAACATATTCACTCACCGAAGTCGATACAAATCCGATATGTTTCGGTTATCTCCTCGTAGAAACCAGAGGTCAAAGGGTTTCAAGGTAAAACATGCTTTGCAAATTTGTCTTCTGGTTGGTGTCTGCATTTGGCTGCTTTACCAAGTCAGGCATTCCCGTGATAAGAAACCAACATATGAGGAGGATCTGAAAACTGGGAATGAGATTATAAAACTGGGGAGAAAGGACCTCCGTCCTGAAGTTGAGGAACCACTAATCAGGGATGCGACCCACAAACAAGAAAAAGAAGAGGAAAAAGAACAGGGAACAAAGAATGACGAAGAAAGCAAAACTGAAGATAACATGGGAAATTCTGTTGGGGACGATGAGATACATGATCATTTTCATGACACTACCGAACAAGGAGATGGAGATCTCATAACTGGAGACAAGGAGACGGAAGAGAGCAAAGAGAATGTTGGCGAAGAAACGGAGCGGGAAGAGAGCAAGGAGAATGTTAGTGAAGATAGGGGATATGAAGGGACAGAAGGGAATGAAGGCAAGAGTGATGTTGGTGTAGAGAGTAAAGATGCTGAAAATGAAGAGAATAAGGGAAACCATGGTAATAATGGACAGAATGAAGGGAGCCACAAGACAGAGAAGGAACATAATCAAGAGACGACCGAGGACACCAGTGAACAAAAGGAGATGGTAGGAGAGAATCAAGAGAAAGAAATTAGAGAGGTAACAGAAGAAAGCAATTTGAAGGAAAATGAAGATAGAGATACAGAAAAAACTGAAGATAAGAATGAAGATGGGGGCTCAACAAATGATGTTGATAATGGAAACAAGAGCCATAGTGAGGAGGCAAGAGAGGAACAGTACAAGGGAGATGATGCTTCCAGTGGTGTTGTTCATGAGGCAAAGAATGAGATGCCTGGAGAGGATTCAGGCGTTGACAAGAAATCTAATGATGCAGAGCTTAACCAGGAAAATAAGAAGGATCTTGCTGAAGTTGATACCAATGGAGTTCCAGATGGAAAAGAATCTGATCTTGACACAAATGATACTGTGAATGTCAGAGCCAGCCAAGAGAATGTTAGTGATGATAAAAACACTAAGCAAGAGTCGTATAATGAGTCCCATGAGAGTTCTACAGTAGCAACAGAACTGAAACATCACCGAGATTCTAATACCGATTCTGTTACTTCTGAAAATGTTGATTCATCCCTGCAAAATTCACTCGATACAACTCAGGATCAAAACAAAGCATCAGACAAGAAGTTGCAAGACGAGGAGGATTCCAAGAATAACAATATGCTAGATCAAAGTAAGAAATCTGACTTCAATGCCAGCAGCAAGCTATTGGATTCGAATGAAAGGCCTTCTACTGCAACTGAAAATGGAGATTCGGCTAATCAAGAATCAATAGATTCAAACAATTCTGAATCTGTTGTATCTACTGGAGAAACAGTCAACGACAATACTCATTCTACAATGAGCCAAAACAAGGATCCAGTTAAGAATGAAAGTTCTAGCAGCCAGTCTGGAGTGGAGAGTATCCATGAAACTGTTCCGTCTTCAAACATGAATACAAATAGTAATGCTGGGGAGAAGGACCAGATTGATTCTTTGAAGACAGAAGAGAAAGGTACATCATTGAACATAAAAAAAGATGCTAGCGCTGGCCAGAAGGAACAAGTGAATTCTTCTGATTTGTCAACCACACAGGTGGAAGGAAATCCCTCCAACGTAGGTAATGGTGGAGATGCTGATCAGAGTCAGAAAGAGGCCAATGGTTACACAAATGTTAACCAAAATGCAGGTCAAACTGAGCAAGCAAATTCGAACAGCGGTGATGTTGACCAGAATGCGAACCAAAATGCTATTGACAACAACAAAGTTGATAATGACAATTCAAATGGCAACACTGGTACAGTCCAAAAGGAGCAAGTTGATACAAACAATGGCAGCACTGGCCAGAATGAGAGCAATGCTGATGTTCAGAGCAACACAAACGAGAACAGCAATTCAAATGTCAACACAGGTGCAGATCAGCGTAAGCAGGACAGTTCCAGCCATAATGATGGTGTCCATGATGACAACCATAATATTGTTAGCAGCAACACAATTGAGAAAATTGATTTACATCGTGATGCTGACACTAACAAAAAGAAACAATTTGATTCTGGCAATGGCAACAGTGGCCAGAATGAGAGCAAGGATGATGTTCAAAGCAACGGAAAGAACAACAAAAAAGCAAATGATGGTACAGATGCAAGCCAGAAAGAGCAAGTTGGTTCCTCTGATTCTTCAGAATCCCACGAAGACAAAGTGGCATCCTTGGACACCAATGGCACCAACAATAACCAGAATGACCTGGATTCCTCCCAGAATGCTTCTGTAGACTCTGCAGATTCTTCAGTTTCTCAAGACGAAAAAGAGGCTCGAACGGATTTGGGAACTCTGCCTGAAACTGGAAATGAAGGGTTGGGTGTTGGCAACAAAGCAGCGGAGTAAAGTTCCCATGTATGGCTTGTAGTTTACTTACACCCAAGTTTTCGCCTTTATTGTCACCCTAAGCTGATCAGTCAGAATTTTGAGGTCATCTACTTGCTTCATGTGCATTAATCAGTTATATATATAGTATGTAAGAATTACTCTCTGGAGGAAGTTAAGAACTCATGCAAGTTGAAGCAATTGGAATTTCCAACTTCTCTGTAATCCTGGTCTTTTCCTTAATGATCCGTCTAATTCGCAGCTTTTCTCATTTGAAAGCTTTTCCTTTTGTTTCTTTCTCTTGTATAACCGTGTTAATATAGAAAAGAGTTTCATATACACGTGCACACCAGTTTCTTGCAAGTCTGAAGGTGAAATATCCGAATTTGGTGGGCAGGCATCTGAAACCTGACAAAGCCACCAGATTCAATAGTGACATTGAAAACTCCAAGATTTAGCTCAATCCAAATAATGATTGTGACAAAGCAACTCAATCTTCATGAAGGGAACAGCTCACATTGGTAACATTTTGTTCTTAGAAATGTTTTTTCTTTCTTCGTTCATTGCGCCTTTCTAAAGCAAAGTTGCCAGCAGTGAATGTTGTGCAAATGTCACCTATGGTTGCTAGGAATGCCCACTTAAAAAGGTGACATCTTTACTATGATGCTTTGATGTTGGATTGCAAAATAGATAGCACTTACTTTTCACATACCTAGTACCTACCTAAAAAACTCTGTCAGCATTCTCCAAGGAAATGAAGCGCAGTACTCAACTAGATTACAATATAAGGGATGAAAATAGTTGATTAGAGTTGATCCAATTTGTTAACCTTAAATAAATTTAGTATTTATTACCCATTAAAGTTTAAGTAGTCACGTAGGGGGGTTATATCTAATATTTTAAAAATCAGATCAAAAGTTAAACCAGTAAGATAAGAGGTTTAAGGTTTAAAAGATTCAATCGGTATTAAACTTTATAAAATTGACTAAATATTGAATAAAATTAAAAAATTAAATATAATTGAAAAAATTGTCCTTATCTATTGAAAATTTTAAAGTTTAATTAAAAATTTTATTAAATAAAAATTAATTGAATTATTTTAATTTATAAAAACTTATTAATTTACTAAAATTGACTAATTAATTAATAAATTGAATCTAAAAGTTAAAAACTAAATTAAAAAGTTAAACGATTTAAAATTTTTATAATTAAATCAACTAAATCGATTGAATCTTTTAATCATTGATTTTATATAGCATCTCCTAAGGAGCAAATGATATTCTATAAATTTTACATTTTATTAATCGGATCAAAATAAAATTATTATAAAAAATTAAAGGAAAATTTTTATTCTTTTTCTTCTCACTGAGAGCTAACAATTTTATCATTTTCCTATGTAGTCATGCACTGCCCTGACAAATCTCAGCATCAGGGGTTTAGTTTGATGTCAAATTTATAGTTTTTTTCTTATCAAAATTCGATTCATGGTAAGTTCTCGGATGAATTAGTTTGTATATATTTCTGCTTCCCCATTTATTAAAGAAAAAAGTCCATCAGTTTCCAATAATCATTGTTGTTTTCGCATATTTCATACTGAAACCTCACATTTAGAGGCCATCCTCCAAACTGTCCCCCAAACTTCATATAAGATTTTCCAACCACAGTTCATGAATCACTGCGACTTTAAACAGACACATCAGGGAAAGGAAATTCCACATCACTAATCAATCTTATTTTGCAGCAGGCAGGAAACAAATTCTGGACAAAGAAGAGCATGCAAACTGAACAATTTTCCGCATACAGAGTCTTATAATCCATGAATGGCGATGCGAAATAAAATGCTAAAGATCAACAATAGCAACCAAAGTTGTGTACTGGTTTGGAAAGTTCTGCTTGAAAAAAGAAGGAATATGCAAAAGCTTTCATATCTTCATATGTGCCCTCGCTATCTAATGGTGCTTAACCTCGAAAAGTCCATCTGGTCCTGTGTTCACAAAAATCGAAAATCTGTCAAAAGGAATCAAGCAAAATCTATGACCATAAAAATTGTAAAAGGAGAAACGCAACCAATTTTTAGGGAAAGAACTAAGCCGGCCCCCAACCAAATTCAGACATTCTAACAACTTCAGTATCACAAACAACTAAATTTGGTGCAGTATGCATTCCCACTCTGGATTAAGCAGAACTACAGACCAAACATTATGACCCAAAAGCTAGAAAAAATATTATAGCCTCCCAAATGAGATCAAATGTACTTGATCAAAGTTATAACTTCATTTTAGGTTCATGAATCATACATCAGAGTACTGAGTTAAACCAAATCAATTCAGCCCTATTGACTTCTAGCAAGCAGAAGCATATGGATTTAAGCCCCAATCTAATGCTTGAGCCACCGTAAGAAAAATTGATAACAGATTAATAGCAAAGCAATTAGTTTGTTGGTTTGAGAAGGAAATATAAAATAAAACAAGGAAAGCAATAGGAAATACCCCATGGAAACTCCTTGTTGCGAATGTGCAAATATGGATACGGCTGCACCAATGGGGACAACAATTAGCAGACAATACCCAGGTACAAAAATTATGTCATTGATGATTCGTGAAAAAAAACATGGAAGAAAATTAACCAATTTGAAATTTAATCACAATGGTTGAAATGAAAATCATATGTATTTCAAAAGTCTCAAAAACAACAATATGAAGAGAAAAGAAGGCTCACAGGAGGCTCGTCAAAGTGGTGATGACCCTTTGAGAGGTTATAAATGGCCAAGAGTGTGCAAGTAGTAATGCCTAGGTATGTTATCTTCTCCCACTTAGCCGCCTCCTCTATTAAAATATAAAGCAATTCTCAATAATCAAAACCAAAAAGAAACAGAAGATACAATTACTTATGAGATAAGATCAAACATAGCTTGATAAATTTTGCTAAATACAGTTCCTTTTGGAATTAATGTATTCTTAGTTACCAATAAAAAAAAGCTTGATGAAGAACTTGATTTTCTTCATTATTCGAGATTCTTTATATCCATAACATATATCGTCAGCCAAACATCAAAAAAAATTCAAACCAAACGTAGAACAAGGAAAGAGTCCTAACAATCAAATTCCAAAACCCAATGCAGCTGTAACTATGAATCACAAATTTGGCAGTTAAAGTACAATCATATTCAGATTAAGAAAACAGACCTTTAATATGGAATTTAGATGCTATACAAGAAAGAAAAAATAAAGAGAAGTAGATTTACGAGCATCGTCGTGGTGAGCAGAGGAAGAGAAGCCTCGTTTGGGAGACGCTCTAGAACCGCCGCGAAGGGCGGTCCGGAGAGCACCAGAACGGATCAACGCCGACGCCATTCTTCGTTTTCGGTTTGGAATGGTAAATGATGCAACCCTTTCCCAATGCCCTGATCCAATTCTTAATTTCTTACACCTACCGAAAAGAAAATTGACGACTTTACCCTTGACGTTCTTTGTTAATGAGGAAAATAAATAGACTTGAACATGGGCTTTTAGGAACATCAAACCCGACCCAACCCATTGAAAATATTTGGGTCAAAGGCCCAAATGATCAAAGAATGTAATGTCTGTCTTGAATGGGCACAGGATGGCTGTTCCTGTTTTCATGTACCACCCTGTGCTCACTCTCATCCATTCATTCATTAATTAAATTTTAATAGATGGATAGATGGGAATGGGCACAGGGTAGCTCACAGACTCGAGAACAGAGGAATTGATCTCGTCTTGAGTTTGATTCTTTCAAATTTCAAATGCGTAAATCGCATCTTTATCATTTTGTAAAAAGTTTAATTGTTATTGTTATTTATATTATCACGTTTTACCTTAAGTTTTTTTAGATAATTTTTTAAACTATAATTTATCTATAACATAATTAGGCTTTTGGTTATTCGAAGACAGCTTCTCTATTAGTTAAAGGTAAAGCTGTGTACTACTAAATCTCTCCAAATTCAATATATTAGCGAGATTTTTTTTTTATTTTTTAATTTTAAATTAAAATAAAATTAGTTGAAAAGAAAAAAGGGATTTGGCTCGTTGCTATCTCCACTTGTATCTTAAAGTAATGATTACCAAAATAAAATCTATAAACTCCATTTCCATATAGGTTTCTGTCCTTTTATATAAGAGTGCATTTCTCTGTTAATAAATGCAAATGGCATATCTCAATAACTTCAGTCAAAATGGAGATAATTATATGAAAGAAAATCCATATGGTATGTGAAAAAGGCCACGCTCTATCTCAAGTTTGAGATTAACTCCTTTTCATAATCATTTTTAATTGGGAAGAAAAAAAGAGAGCATATCAATGATACTAAAGTCTCCCTAGATTAAGCTTTTGCAACCTAAAATGCCCAAATGAATTGCAACTATGAAGAAAGCTAGGAATTATGGTTTATGCATTCCCTTACTACTTGACTATGCATTCTCTTATTATTACTTTCCCAGAGCTCAGTTGATAAAAAGAAAGAATGCCCTGAAACACTCTCATACAAATTTAACAGTAACAGCAAAATATAGCAATTTCATATGGTTCTGCAGTAACATGCTCAAAAGGTTAACCCTCATGATCGGCATCATCGGCATCAACCGACGAACTACTCGCTGATACGTTAAGATCAAAAGAATGTTTAAAGAATCCAGGTGGATTAGAAGTTTGAGAAGCAAGTTCCTCGCGGCGCTTCTGTAGACATCCCAGTCTTTCTTCCAGCAACCCCTTTAGCATCCGCATTTCCTCCAAGCTGAGGTCATCCGGCGGTAAATCCATCAGACTCTTGCCCTGTGATTTTTCACCGAGCTGCTTAAGTATATCTGCTTGCTTCTTTTTAGATTCCAATTGCTCATATATATCGTTACAAGTCTTGTTAAGTTTGGCCAGTATATGATCGCGGTGATCAGGCTGTCGCTGGATGCTAGAAGCATCTGCATCTTCATGGTGAACAAGTCTATTGAAAATATTGTCCAAACTTGGATGGCCAAATGAGAAGGCCTTCCCGCCAGGTGAAAAGATTATCATACCAATATGAACGGCACATAAGGTACAGAGCTCACTAGCCTTTTTGAAGATTCCTGCTCGTCGTTTCGAGAAACAAACTTGCCTGGCCTTTGTTGCCTCAATCAGCTTCATCTCAATCTTTTGGCGACCTCTGGTCATTGCTCCTGCAGAAAGATGATTAAACAAAGATTGACTCGCTCAATTAGAACAGAAAAACTTTAGAGTACAAGGTCAACTCTCATATCATCCACAATTTATATCCGCGTCTGCATTCCTAAGTTAATAAATGCAATTGCAAACCTAAATAAATCCAGTCAAAAAGTGGAATTAATTATACAAAAGAAATTCCATTATTGGTAACTAGTATTAAATACAAGTTATGTTACAAAAAAGCATACCAAACCAACCAAAAATAAAAAGTGCGTTTGTCGTTTACGGTGCAGAATGTCCTAGTGCCATACTCTATGTAATGACATAGTTAGAGAATCTGAAAATGCATATTTCTAAATATAACGAAATCATGTCAAAGCGCTGGTGACATTCTAATAAAAAATGCAAAAGGTGGATATAGATACCAAAACAAAAATTTTGTGCACTCATCATTGTTTACTTGGATAAGAACTAAAGTCAATAATTCTTAATGTCAAATAAATATTGATACTAAGCAATACAGAAAATCACCACTAAATTTTATTAAGACAAAGACTTATTCTTCCCCCCTGCTTCACCAAATGCAAGACTTTGTGCCTTTCATATTGACCTTGCCTTTGATACCAGCCTTTAGAAAGAAGCATTAGAAGGAAGAACAGAACAAAGACCTCCATCCATATTTACCTACTGACAGAACAAGAATTTCTAAAAGTTACAAGAGCAACTCTGTTATAGAACCAAGATGATTTGCGAAAGAGAGTACAATACAACCCAATCTCCTAGTCAGATTGACATCTAAATTTTTAAGGAAGATGATTTATGAGAGGATAAAAACCTGATGCCTACTAACTTAAAAGAGAAAAGCAAGGCTGGCAAGTCAGGTTTGATCAAATGAACAAATTAACATGCCTCTTCAATACATTCCATGTTAAGAGGTCAAAGTAAAGGGCCATATGATGTTAGAATGATTTAAAGCTTCCCTTCTAAAAACCTAATAACGTCTGCTCTGATTCAGTGACGAACTCTAATATAGTTCAGCTTCACAATTCTTCAATGTCCGTAATATTATTAATCTTTGAACATACTTCTCTATGGATCATTTTAAATTTTTTACAACTTATCAATGCCTTCATCAATCATCCATCAAACAAAAACAAGAAGCAAAATTGAGCACCAACATGCATGCCTAGCTTCAATGGTGTAATAAAAACACTCTTATTTGCATATCCAAACAAAATTTTCAGAAATCCATAAAAAGTTACAATCTTTACATATGGGCACCTGTAAAATGCAATAAAGTACACAAATTAACGGCTAATTCTGTACAAATTAAAAGAAGAGGGAAATAGAGCAGTCACCGTTACTAATTTCGAACGTGGAGTTTGTTGAACAAGACTCGGCCATTGAACCAAGTACAGTGGAGTTATGAGTCGAGAAAAGAAACGGGTTTCACGCCATGAGGAAGGAGATGAAGAAAATTGATGAATTTGTGGGATCTTCTTTGTCTTCGTCATCACCTTACTCTCTCACACACAAGTTCGGCTGTCTTTTCTGTTGAATGTGACAATTTTGCTGAAAAAAGCTTAGTTCACGTTGAATTCGGATTTTAATGTCGATTGGGTTGGGCCTACAGGCCTGCTTTGCTTTGGGTTCAAACGTTGGTAATATCCATTTAGAGCCTCGTTCTATACTATACAAATTCGAAGTGTTTATCTTCGTCAAGAACAACTCTTCGGTTGGCGCAAACCGCCTCCTGGTTGGGTCAAGTTAAATACAGATGGTGCCAGCAATCACTCTCAATTCTCGGCTTCAGCAGGGTGCCTTTTACGTGATAGCGATGACAATTGGCTTGGCGGCTTCACTCAAAACCTTGGTTGGTGCACTCCTTTGCCTGCCGAACTTTGGGGCGTCTTTACAGGCCTCTCGCTCGCCTGGCAGTTGGGCTTCCGTCGCCTTGAACTGGAAGTGGACTCCCTCGCAGTATACCAGATCCTTTCTTCCTCAGCCGGCCGATCCATAGTGTTCAACCCCCTAGTCCAGGGCATTCACAAGCTTTTCACATGTAACTGGACTGTTGTTTATCGGCATGTCCACCGGGAGAGCAACACTTGCGCCGATTGGCTCACCAATCAGGTTGATCCTTCTGATGTCGAAGTTATTTTCTTTCCTACTGCACCTCTCAGGTGCCAACATATCCTCTTCCGGGATAAGTCCGGGAGCGCCCCTCCCCCCCTCCCCCGTTTTATATTGTGAGCTGTAGTGTATTTGCTTTCCCTTTAATCAAAAAAAAGGTTACAAATATTCTTGGAAACAACTTCTCTACTAAGAGCACGATCGGAATAAGTATGTATACGATTTCTTCTGCGTATAAGTAAAGCTTCCACTAAATTGTTATTGTTGTAGGCTTCTAATAGGTCATTTTAGATTTAATCTAATTTTTATAAATTCAAAATTTGATAAATCTAAACTAAAACATAATTAACTTTAACTAAAATTTTGAATAAATTATGTGTTTAAATTATATTGAGATGGGTGAAGTCAAGCTTAATTTTTTCATTATAAAATTTGACTTTAAGAATTAGATCAAGTTTTGTTTGTAGAATTGGCTAATTTCACACTTTATATCAAATTTAATCGCCACCAAAATAAATTTTGTAAAAAGTTTTCAAGACTAGAAGCATAATCTCAAAGTTAAGGCAATTTAAATTATTGGTTAAAGGTTAAAAAACTAAAAATAAATAAGTCTTATATTATTAATTTAGACTCAAAGTGCATTTTGAATATCAACAAATATAACTTGAATCTTAATATTTTGAAGCGTTCAAATTAAATCTTAACATTTTCAAAATATTCAGAACATACCTTAAATGGACAAAAAATTTAATGGGTAGTTAAATGCTATATCAATATTGACATAACATTATTTTTATATTTTCTAAATAAAAAGTAGATCTCATTGTCACATAATTAACATTTTAAAAATTAATTAAAAAGGTCTCAATGTCACAAAGCCTACTATTACAAATTTTATACAATAGGTCTGATAGTGAGACTCACTATACATATTTCAGACAGTGAGTCTCACTTGTCATGTGAAAGTGGAACCTATTATTACATATTTAAGACAATAAGGGGGCGTTTGATTTGAGCACGGGGATGGATATGGATATGAGTATAATAGTAAAAGGGAATGGAAATGGGTATGAAAAATTAAAAAATGATGTTTAGTTTGTAACTTGGGTTTCTGTATTAATACCAATAATGTTGTTTGGTTTGTTGCATTAATGGGAATGAAAGATAATAT
>JAOQMQ010000194.1:23689103-23700751 GCA_027563845.1 Erythroxylum subrotundum
TATTGAGATAATCTAATTTCTCTTTTTTTATTGGAATAAAAATTTGAAATTTACAAATAAAATTAATATTTTAAAATCAGAATCAAAATGAATAAGGTAAAAAGTTTAAAATTTAAAAAATAATTTTTAATCATGAATTAACGACCTAAAAAGAACTCAAAATTGCTCGAATGGGACCCTCACACCTCAAGAGACTTAAGTGGCTTGATGGCCTCGTTTTGACGGTCGTGATCTTCTCTGGAGCAAGTACTCTTCGTATGAGAGTCCAAAGCATACTTCTCTTCTAGAAGAGTTGTGATTGGCCCGTATGTATCCTCAAACTCTTCAAACCCATGCGAGTACACAACGTCTTCTCTGCTCCGAGCCGCACGCAACAATACTCTCACTTGCCGCATCACGTACTGCTCATCAAACTTGGCTCCACAACAGCCATTATCCATACCTTGATCACTACCGCCCATCAACATCATATTCCTCACCTCCTCCTGTCTCCACCCTCCATCTCTCAACCATCCAATACACCACCTCTAGGCAATCGTTTAGACAATCTTCACCACTCCACCACCCGCCCGTTGCCCACGCGCCACCATCCTCCTCCCTCTCTCCGCCGCCTCCGACCAAAACTCAACCCACTTCTCCACCGACTCCGTCCATGCCGGAACTTTAATTGGCTCCTTCGCTTTCCTAGAACAATAAAAGGGGTCAATAACGTCTAACCTCGGTTGAAAGAACTCCATTTCTTGGAAAAACCTTGCAACGTCAAAGCTCAAAACGTACACATTACGATCATCGACGTAAAACACCGGACTCCTGTCTCGATTGCGTCAGGATACTTACGGAGACGAACTGTGAAGTTTTAACGTCTCAGGACTCTTTGTAATAGAATCTCTTATAGCTTAACTTGGAAGTCTTTTAATGCAGGAATTGGGAATATTTCACTCTGGAGTAGGCCCAGCTGATTTGTTACGTGATATGGGAAGTTTTAGCTTGGGTTGATAGAAGTTACATGAGTTTGGCAAGACAGAATTTTAAAAAACAAACATTCAGATAAACAATATTCATGTCTTGTTCAGAAAGAAATAAAGCAATCACCCAATGGTGAAACATAGTAATAACCAAAGTTTAGCCAACAACAATCCACCATGTAAAGGGACTGATAGATGGGGATATCACATAAGAGGCGATGGATAATAAATGAGATGTCAGTCCACTCAGTACTCCTCGCCATCATCATCCTCAGGCTCAACATCCTCAGCTCCAACCTCTTCATAATCCTTCTCAAGAGCAGCAAGATCCTCACGGGCTTCAGAGAATTCACCTTCCTCCATACCCTCACCAACATACCAGTGCACAAAAGCCCTCTTTGCATACATGAGATCAAACTTGTGATCAATACGAGAGAAGACCTCTGCAACACTGGTGGAGTTGGAAATCATGCAAACAGCCCTCTGCACCTTGGCAAGATCACCGCCTGGAACAACAGTTGGTGGCTGGTAGTTGATACCGCATTTGAAACCGGTTGGGCACCAGTCAACGAATTGGATGGTACGTTTGGTCTTGATGGTAGCAACAGCGGCGTTGACATCCTTAGGTACCACATCACCTCTGTACATCAAACAGCAAGCCATGTACTTGCCGTGGCGAGGATCGCACTTGGCCATCATGGATGAAGGCTCAAAAGCACTGTTAGTTATCTCGGAAACTGAGAGCTGCTCATGATAAGCCTTCTCAGCAGAGATCACAGGTGCATAAGAAGAAAGCATGAAATGAATCCTAGGGTATGGGACCAAGTTAGTTTGGAACTCAGTCACATCCACATTCAGGGCACCATCGAACCTCAAAGAGGCAGTAAGAGATGATATCACCTGCAATCATCATCAGAACAAGAGGTAATGTTAGATCAAAACTTTAACAAGCAAGAAAAACTGGGGAATATTGATCTGTGTTGCAGAAGTGACAGTTCATACTTGGGAAACCAGGCGGTTTAGGTTGGTGTAGGTAGGGCGCTCAATGTCAAGGGAGCGCCTGCAGATATCATAAATAGCCTCGTTATCAAGGAGCACAGCCACATCAGTGTGTTCCAAAAGGGAGTGAGTGGAAAGAACACTGTTGTAAGGCTCAACAACCGATGTTGAAACCTGTGGCGACGGATACACTGTAAAGCCAAGCTTAGACTTCTTGCCATAATCCACTGATAAACGTTCCAACAATAGAGAGCCAAGCCCCGATCCGGTTCCTCCACCAACAGCATTAAAGACAAGGAACCCTTGGAGCCCGGTGCAGTTGTCAGCAAGCTTTCGAATGCGGTCCAAGCAAAGATCAACAATCTCCTTTCCAACTGAGATCAAGAGAACAAATATTAGCAACTCATATTACAACACTATTAATCACTAAAACAAATGAGACAAATCATTAGATGTAACATCATTACTGGTATAGTGGCCACGAGCGAAATTGTTAGCGGCATCCTCTTTGCCGCTGATGAGCTGCTCAGGATGGAAAAGCTGGCGATATGCGCCAGTCCTGACTTCATCAATGACAGTAGGCTCCAAATCTACGAAGACCGCACGAGGAACATGCTTCCCAGCACCAGTCTCACTAAAGAAGGTGTTGAAGGCATCATCACCTCCACCTACGGTCTTGTCACCGGGCATCTGGCCATCAGGCTGCCCAAAAACGCATCACTCTCACATAATCAGTACCAACCTCACACAATGCAACAAGGAAAAGGAAAACTACTCGCACAATCACTTTTCCCAAAAACAAAACTCCAAATGCATCCACCACGAACGATTTACATCTAGAAACAGGTTATTCTCACAATTTCTTTCTGAAGAAATTATCAATTCAAATATGTATCAAGCAAATCCAGATCCAATGTCAAAATCAAGTACATTACACGAAGAAACACCAGATCTACAAAATTTTAAGCCAGATTATACCACTGGAAGCGAGAAAACTAAGATCTGACGACAAACTAGGAATGGATCAAGCCGAAAACCCTAGATCAGATGAGAAACGGTTACCTGGATGCCATGCTCGAGGCAGTAAAGTTCCCAGCACGCATTCCCGACCTGAATACCGGCCTGACCAATGTGGATCGAAATGCACTCTCTCATTTTCGCTGGAAGTTGTTGATAACGCCGAAAAAGAGATCGGAATCGTAAGATAAACGATGAAAAAAGGGGGCGTTTATTAAGACGCCTTCCTTTTGCTAGATCTACTGGTGTATTTGTTTCTCAACTCTGCTGGATTTTATAGGAAGGAAGAGAGTAGACGTGTAGTTAGGTTCTTTTTAACCGCGGTTAGCTTAACCATAGTTAGGTTTGAGTGCCAACTAGATTTTTATTGTTTTTTAACCGTAGTTTGTCCTTTTTTGGGCGGGGTTTGGTTGGTTCATTGTATTTCAAAATTTCAAATTGGAGTCCAAAAACGGCAACGTCTGGCCGGCTTTTTGGCAGCTCCTTATTTGGGGGTTTGGTTTTTTCTCATCCTTTTCAAGGGTCGATTATACGATTCTAACCGTACACCGAGATTGATTTTTATTGTTTCCTTCTTACTGGCTAGATTTGAAATTTTCAAAAAATTAGAGGACTAATTTGTACAAAAAACCCTAATTACACCCTAACGCAGTCACTCTCCAATCTGCCTCTCACCTGTACATTTTTCGCCGCCTCTTTACTCACTCTCTAGTCTGCAATTTGCTCACTCACATCGACCTCAACCTCCAGCCATTGCACTGCTTGTCTCCTGTCGTCCTGTGTAGTAGCCAGTCTGCCTTCGTCCTCCCCAGTCTGCCTTCATCTTTCACATTTTGCTCAGCCCATTACCCTATTGCCCAGCCCCGCACATAACTATCTATTCTCTTTGGTCCTTTGAGCTCCGCCTTCAACCTCTACATGCAAGTGATGTAACCCACGTTAGCTCGTTGTTTTCCTCCACCTTAGTCCTTTGCTAAGAAGCACGGACACTGACACCGACACGCAATACGAACATGGGAACACATCAACTTTTAAAATTTGGTGGACACAAACACAACATATATATATTATAAAATTTAGAATTAAGAAAAAATTCAGAATTTATAATATGATATATATTGATTAATATATTTCAAGACTTCTAATATCTTAATAGTTCATACATATTTAATACTTTATAAGCCCCTCTAAAAAAATACGAAACATATATTCCATTAAGCAATTTGTCTACAATCTCTTATCCAAAAGTAGAATTAGTTATTCACAGGGATATTTACAACCAAAAAATCTAACTAAAGTATCTACCCTCTAATCACTTTACTCTCAAACATTGGCATTGCTTTCATCAGCAAAGATTATACTCTCCAACTTTGGTTCATCAAGTAAAAGATTGACAACTTCAAGGATTCCATAATCATCATCAAATGGTGAAAACTCATCTCCTGCAATATCCCACATCGTTGCTTCTCCTTGTTTGTATTGTGAAGAATTTCTTGAAAGGAGTCGCAACTGAGTATGAATGTATACTAAATTCTTAGCACGCTTAGGTTTGATCTTGTTCCTTTTAAGAGAGTGAATAATAGAGTAAGTACTCCAATTTCTTTCACAACAAGATGAAGATGATGGTTGTAAAAGTTACTTGAGAGCAATCTTTTGAAGAATTGGAGCATGAACATCATGAACTAGCCACTAAGATTTTGCATCAAGGATACTTCTATCATTTATAGAGTCATAATCATCAAATCCTTGTCTACCATCCAAAAAATTAGCAAACTCAATGTTTACTTTTCTCCGATCTTCTACATCAGGAAAGTACCTCTTCAAACATTTCAATCTCTCATTGGTGAGCTCCAAATCTTGATGTAGTGGAACTCGTTTTGAGTCCTTACTCAACCATTCATGGCTATAATACCGATATAGTTGTAAGAAAAAAATGTTATGAATTATTCATCAATTACTATTTATTTATCTCTAATAGAAAAGAAAGTATCTAAATTTGAATAATCACCTTGGATTCAAATAATGAGCTAAACAATGAAGAGGGGTACTACTTTTTGTCCAACGCTCAATTAAGATTTGGTGGACCACTTCATAGAAGGTTGTCAAAAAGATATATGGCCTTTCTTACTTTTTCAATCATGGAATCCCACATCTCATACACCAAGTGAAGAGTAGATGCATCCGTATCTGTGTTTCTTAAAACATCATAGATAGGATTGGTGAAAGAAAGAATGAAATCTACCTTTTGCCACCAACTTTCACTCAGTAGCTTCTCTTTGGCAAATTCAGCTTTGCTAACATCATCTTCCTTGTAAGCAGACCATTTTTCACTTCTCACCATCTCTTGGAGCTCATGTTTGAGAAGTTTAAACCGCTTCAACATCACTATTGTAGAGGCAAATCGAGTAGGAGCAACATTAAGTAACTGCAATGAAGCAAACTCATTAAAGATGGGCAACCTCATATGATGATTAACAATGAAGTTCTTAAGAAAAGAAACATTGTCAGCAATTTGTGAAATCCAAGAACATTATTGATACACGAGATTGTTCCTTTCTGTATTCTTAGTCGCACAAATGCTCTTCAAAGTAAGGTTAAGAGTGTGGACAACACAAGGAGTCCAAAAAATAGTTGAAAACTCTGCCTTAATAATTAAACCAACTGCCCTACAAACCGATGCGTTGTCCATCACAATTTGCACGACATTATAAAAACCAACTTCCATAATCACATCTCTCATTTGCTTAGCTATAAAATCCTTCTCCTTGATATTATCGGAGCAATCAATTACTTTCAGAAACATTGGCCCACTTTCAATCACAGCCATAAAGTTGAGAAGAGATCTTCTTTGTGGATCACTCCACCCATCACTTACAATGCTCACTCCTTTTTGATTCCCTGTATTCCTTATAGGTTGAAGAAGCTTCTCAACATGTTCTATTTCATTGTCAAGTAAATACGTTCTCAACTTGTTGTAGCCCGGAGGAACATAACCACTAATATAATTATTAGCGGCAAAAGAGAAAGCTTTGATGAAATGAGAATTCCTTGCAAGATAAAAAGACAATCCTGAAGAGTAAAACATTCTAGCAATCTCAATATCTAAATTTTCTCTAGCTTGCATGTTGAAAGCATCCTCTAGAAGTCCCGATGTTGCCCTTCTCTTTCTTGAATCAAAACTACCAGTACATGATGCTTCACTAGTTTAGAAATTTTGAGATTGACTAGATAAGGGTGGAAGAAGGACAAGTCTTGCCTTGAAATTTTCAATCAACAATGTAGCTTCATTGTCAATTTTTTTAAGTTCTGTCTCCTTTGAGGATGGAATGTCACCACAAACTCGAATTCCCTTACTTGACAATTTCAACTGGTGCGCCCTTACCTTAGTGTAAGAACCTTTAAACGAGCTATGGCAAAAACTACACTCAAACTCAAAGTTTCCACCACCCTCTGTTTTATTTTTCTTCACCACATATTTTCATAGTGGTTTTTCTGGATTTTCTTGTTCAGCACCACTACTAGAAGCCATGGAAAAAGGAGAATAGTGGATTGAAATACCTAATTAAGATACCAAATTGTATTAACAAACAAGTAAACAATATCAAGAAACAACAAAGTGTTTTTATGTCAATAAAGAAAGCAAGACAGGAAAAGCAACTTTCAACCAAACACATTTCTAATTTCAAAATCACACATGAAGATTGCTACTTCTAAAAAAAGTTTGTAGCTTACAGCAGTCCAGCGATAAAATCGTCAATATTGCATTACAAAGCTGCAACTAAACACTCCCCAAAATCATGCTGCGGGAAGCTACGCCTTTTCAAATTTTGCATTGTGTGTAAGATTGGCTTTACTATATGGACTCCTTTTTAAATTTGTGAGATATACACTTATCATGTGTGAACATGTATATGGAAATCATCAATGTATATACATGTCATATGACAACACATAAAAACAATCTCTAATTCACCTATCAGTTATCGGTGCTTTTCTGATCATACAAATTCAAACAAACAAAGGTGTTAATGTCACTAACCTGTTTCTTAACATACCAAGGATACCATGGAACTTTTGCTGCTAATTTTAGTTGTGCAATCTGGTGGTTGTAACTAGCACTACTAAATTAACATCACCACTATATGGACTCCTTTTCAAATCATCAGTTTCTTAAAATCAAACATCCTATCCAAGACTAGACAAAACAACAAATGGTTTTTTTGCATATGAAGAACCAGCGCAGACATGAAGGAGTAGATGGAAGAATATACCTCAAAAGCGTCGTATGAAGAGCAGATGGAAGGTGAAAAGTCTTGGCGCAATGGTATTATTTCAAATGAAAATGAAAAGTCCAATGACGCCTTGCAAATGTAAACGACAGTTAACGGTTTTTATTCTTTTTTCTCAGGAAACAACCATGTCCGAGCCGTCTCTAGCCGTGTCCGAGCTGTCTCAAGACGTGTCCGAGCCGTGTCCAAGCTGATAAAAATTATTTTTTAATACCGACACGTAAGGATACGTGTCCACCGCGTGTTCGGAGGGTGTCCGTGTCGGACACGAACACGAATCCATTTTGCTGTGTCCGTGCTACATAGGTCCTCTGCCATCCTAGTTGCCTCAAGCTTGCTAAATGCCAACCGTCTATTGTGTTGTGACTTGTGATTGTTGTCTGTGTTGAACACTTGAATCTATTGATAATTTAATGAAATAAAATATAATGAACTTCTATGTTCGGCCTCACACTCTCATGAAGTCATGTATTTGTTCATGGGATTTAAGGAATATGGATTATGAAGTGAATTATTGTCGTTTTTGATTTAAAATTTTGAATGAAATATTGATTTCTCTCATTTAAAAAAAAATGTGTTGTCTCACTTGTAGTTTTGTTTATATTAATTAAAATTAGTGATGAAATATTATCCTTGTAAAGAATGAATGTTAGAGAAAAATAGTGAATGAAAAACTAAAATTAGTGACAAATTCAAAGTGAAAAACTATTGAATGAAAGATTAAAATTATTTTTTGCACAAATTATGTTATATAATGTCACAAATTAGTTGTTATAAAATGGTTTATAAATTAAATTGTGAAATCATACAAAATGAATTAATTTATGGTCGAATTATGTATCACATAAAATGGGTTATAGATATAAATTTATGGTTAAATTATGTAATCATACAAAATGAGTTGTAGTTGTGAGTTTATAATTGTATGTAATTATACAAAATGAGTTATAATTATGAGTTTATATTTAATTATATAATATTACAAAATGGGTTATAGTTGTGAATTTATACTTAAATTATGTAATCATAATAGTTGAGATATAGTTATAACTTTAAGGTTAAATTATGTAATCGCATAAAAAAGGTTATAGTTAAGAATTTATGATTGAATTATGTAATCATACAAATTGATTTATAGTTATGACTTTATAGTTGAATTATGTAATTTTACAAATTTAGTTATAATTATGACTTTATTGTTGAATGATTCTCACGCAAAATGGGTTATAGTTGTGAGTTTATATAATAATACAGAAAGAGAATTTTTGGATAAAATGTACTTAAGCATCTCGAACTTTATTCACTACAAGAAAATTAGGGTTTAGCGACGGAATGTAAAGGTTTACTGTTGGTAAGCTAAGTTAGCGATGGAATTTACAGAAAGAATAAGTCGTCAAAAAAACGACCGTAGATAAAAATTGGCTACAGAGTATAGATTGTTCGTTGCTAATTTACCGACGCACATTTTGTGTTCCATCGCTATATTTAGAGACGATAATTTTTGTGTTGTCGGTAAATTTGACAACGGAAGGTTTGTTTTAGTGAGTAAATTTAGCGACAAACAAGGCTCCTCCGTTGCTAAGTTCACGACTAATTATACCGATAGAACTTCGTTGTCCGTCGGTAAATTCATTGCATTTTACCGACATATTTTGGTCGTCTGTCGGTAAATTTACTGCATTTACCGATGAATTTTGTTTTTCCATTGGTAAATTGACTGATGTCGTTTTTTTTAATTTCTTTACATTTAATTTTATTTGATAATCTTATGATTGATGTATAATTTATGCAGTTATCAGTTATTTGTTGATAATATTTTGATTTGTTTATACATTTAACTTGTTAAAACAGAAAGTTGATTGATGATATAAAGTAAAAATTTTCTTAATTGATAATAAAAAATTATTATCTACAACAATAAATATTTCATTCATACAAAATGACTACAACCATGCTATTCATTTGGTGAATGGGGATGCTCTGCATATTATGATGAGGTGTTGCCCTTTCCTTTCAACTCATCCATCTTATTACAGAGCTGGGCTATATACTCCATCGACTATTGCAACTAAATTGTCAGTGCTTGTACTGTGCTCCGAAACTTATGGACTTCATTGGATGTGGACTACCTACTAGATGTTGCTATATTAGATGTGGAGAATTGTGAATAACATGTGTTCGCAAATGAACCTAAGCCGAAGATCCTTTCACGATGGTTCCTACCACCCACTGCATGAAGATAGGTTTGACTCTCGTCATCATCTTCAGACTGCTGGGACTGTCGTTGAATGTTTTCTTGTATTTGGTCTTATAAGAAGATAATGTTTATGTTAATAAGTGATAATTATTAATCATTACTATTAATGCATAAATTTCACATACATTTAATTCTCTACATCGAGTGTTGACGAAGGTCACACCTTCATGCTTCTTAGTGTGAGTATACAAAAAGAGCTGACAGGATGTAGACTTCTTACTCATAGACTTTTCTAATATCATAATAAAATGTTATAAGTGAACTACAATTTACAAAAATTTAGACATAATTTTCTCTATTTTTATGATATTTACTTCCTATTGAACAAAAAAAGAAACTCAACAATACAGTCATATATGGCACCAGACATTTATAACATTATCATCCTCCACAATACACATATTTTCATTCTAAAATTCATACATCAAATTAAATTGAAATATATCAAAGTAACAAAAATCACATTATAAGTATAAAGTGTAGATACTTACAAGTCTCTCTGTTTGTTTGTTGTGCGTAATGGATCATCTAGTCTGTACGGGAAGACTCTCTCCCCCCGGTCCTTCATGTCTGTTGGTAGAATTACGCTTTGAAAAGGACATTGTCTTGGGTGATGTCCAATACTACTGCCAACGACTTCATATTTCTTCAGAAATATAAGGAAGCTGTACACTAGTCTTGTTAGAAATATTGATAGTCTGTTTCAGATATTTGGTGAAATTATGAGTGAAATCGGACTAGAAAATATTGTTTAGTTCATTATAAACAATGATTTCACTAACAAAGCAACTAATAGAAGATTGCAAAGTAGTTATAAATCTTCTAATTTGACTCATTTTGTTGCATATTGTGTTGACCTAATGTTTAAAAATATAAGAGATGCTAGATATAATGTTTTAAAAATTGAATCAAATCGACCGATCTAACTGAAATAAATACGAACCAATTTGCGATTTACATTTATTATCCTTATAAGTAAAAATCGGTCGATTAATGAATAAACTAACCGATTTTCGAGAAAACTGGACAGTTTTCTTTAACAAACCGGTCGGGTAATAACTCAGCCAAGAGCATGTGGGACCCACCTAAGGTTTCTTGCTATCTTTTTTGACAAACCAATTAAGTAATGACTAGTGGAATGTGCGACCGACCATGAATTTCTCTCGACTCTCACATGAATCATAAATCTTCGGAATTTTCATTGAACCTTTTTTCCTTTTCAATTATCGCACATTCTAATTAATAAATTATATTTTTTAAAATTTATATTCTTTATTTATAAATTTAAATTTAAATTTAAATTTTTGTTTTAAATTATTATTGTTAAAAAATGAATTACTATTTTTATCCTTAAAAATACTAAAATTATTTAATCTCACTAATAAATTATATTTGTCAAAATTTGAGTTCTTTATTTATCTCCTTATATTTTAATTGAAAATTTTAAAATTATCATTGTTAAAAATAATTATTATTTTATAATATTTTTAATAAATTGAATTATTATTAATATATAAAACTAATTTTGCTTAAGATAATTTAAGAATGTGTTAAATATAATATTTAAACTATAAAGAAGTCTGCTTAAAGGACATAAAAAAAGAAATTAAAATAGAATTAGAGTCTTTTCTATTGAATTTTTTAAATATACTTCAATTTTTATAAGTCTTTAAATAACTGATAATATATAATACAATTTTTATTTTGATTATTATTTAAAAATTTATGTTAAATTCAATCTTAGTCTAAATTATTGTAGATTTAATATGAGTCTAAATTATTAGATTTATTATTAGTTCATTATATATTAATAGACACTATTAGTGTATTCTTATTTCAATAAAGTATTTTATTTATACTATATTTATACTTATTCTTATAAATTTTATTTCTTATATATTATATACCGATTTTATAGCGTTTTAATATCGATTGAACAGTTAAGCCTTAAACCTTTGTTTTGACTGGTTCGATGTTCGATCAAATTTTTAAAACATTGGCTAAATACTTTTCTATTATTGATGAGACTATAAACTGAGTTATTCTTATAATATCATGGAGATGACAATGAAAGCAATTAATGTCAATCTGAAAAATAGATTTTCTTTGTATATGCCCTAT
>JAOQMQ010000194.1:23707482-23717570 GCA_027563845.1 Erythroxylum subrotundum
ATTTAAGGGTCAGTGGTGTACTGGGCCCCCCAAAATTTAAAAAAATTAATTCTTGGGCCCTCCTATTTTAAATTCCTGGCTCCGTCACTGACTATAAGCTATCTCTTGCACATGCTTGTTGGGTATTGACAGGTTTGTAGTCTCATAAATGGAGAAAATGAATAAAGATACTACGCCCAACTTTAGAGGTATGCACATTTATTGTCTAGTTATTGCTCTAAATAGAATGTGGATCTTAGTTGAAAGATTGAACATTACATTAATGGATTCAGTTCTATATATTGTGGTTATTACTCACTGCATTTATAAATAACAATTGGTATCAGAGCTACATGGTCATTTGATTTTAGGACTTATATTTGGGGTATAAACTCGTTTTTTCCAAACCAATTTTTGGCATGAATAATCTCGAAATGATGCATTGAAGGTGTAGAAATTGTTTTTGATTATTGTTATTAGCTTTTAACTTTATTTTGGGCAAATTAATATCTTGTTTTGGATTTTTTGAAGTGTTTTGGTGGTTCGTTAATGGGCGAAATGGATTAGAAGCTTTTAGGTTTTGGAGTATTTTTGTTTGAAATGGGTATTGAAAATCCATAGAGAAGGTAGAAAATCTCTCAAGCCTCGTCGGAAATGGACGGTCGGAGGCCGAGTTTCAGGTAGGTCAGAACAGCACACCCGCGAGTCGACCCGCATGTAGCGTCGTCCCAAACCCTTAAAAAAAGATTATTTGTTGACAATAGTGAATGTTTATTTTTACCAATCATTAAATTAAGCATGTGAAACTATTTGTGATGAGGAATTTTTAAATATTAATATATGTTTAAATTTTGTGTTTTTCCTCTAAAATAATATTAAGATCCATACGGGTAATTAATTATCCTGTCGATAATTACTACTTAGTAGGATGCTTAATATGGTGAAGAAATTTTATTGAAATATTATGAACCACACAATTTTTCTATCATTTCTATAGTATATTTATGATTTGGTTGTAATATTTAATATATTGTTCTACCTGTAAATGAGTTCTATATTTGTTTAAGGAACTCTAGCAAGAATGATATAATTAATTTTGAAAAAAAGAACACAAATTGCATGATTCTATTTTAACATCAATTAATTTTGAGAAAAAGAACACAAATTGCATGATTATATTTTAACACACATATCATGGTTATTGCTCTTGATTCTCATTTAGCTTTAAGCAATCCTAAAGTTTCTACCATCTTGACATTGAATGGAACGAACCACAAGCAGTGGGTTGAATCTCTCGTGATGAATTTGACTATCATGCGAATGGACTTGGCTTAAGAATTGATGCACCACCTAAACTCGTTAATAATGCTACTGAGAAGGATAAGAAATCCTATGAGGAGTGGGAATACTCTAATCGATGTTGCTTGATGATTATAAGATATCACACGGATGAATCCATTCGTGATAGTATTCCCGAGACTGATAATACAAAGGATTTTCTTGCTGTCATTAAGAAGAAGTGCAAGAAGTTCTCAAAGAATGAGAAGAATGAGTACTTGAACATGCCTCATCATACCATTTACGATGGTGCAAGTGACATTAGGGTTCAAATCGACAAGCTCATGAGTTGTTACCATAAGCATAAGGCTATAGATATGGACCTTGGTGAGGATTACATGGTATGAGTTGTGATGGAGACTCTTCCTTGCAAATTTGATTTGATTAGATCAAGTTATAATGCTCAGAAAGGGCAATGGATTGTTGAGGAGACGACTGTTATTCTTGCCAAAGAAGAGGATCACATGAAAAAAGGAAGGCAAAAAGAATCTCCATGATGACAAACCAAAAGTGACCAAAAGCTTTTCAAGAAGAAAGTTGTTAATCCTAAAGGAAGTGGACAGACGAGCTCATCTTCTATTAGTCAGAAGAATAAAATTTCAAAAGAAAGTGCAACTTTTGTCAGAACTTTAGGCACAAGAAAGCTTATTGCCGAAAGCTCAAAGCTCACATAGAGAAGAAACGTAATTGTATTGTGATGGTTTGTTTATAGTCCAATATTATTGATGTGCCCTCAAATACTTGGTGGTTAGATACTGGAGCAACAATTCACGTTACAAATTTCTTGTAAAAATTGACAAATCGAAGAAGGCCGACTAGTTTTGAGCAACATGTGTACATGGGAGATGATACCAAAATCCAAGTTGAATTTTTTGGAGGCAGTTAGATTACGGTTGAATACATGACATCTTTTGGAGTTACATAATGTCGGTTATTTACCCTCTATTAGGAGGAATTTGATTTCTGTACCTATTTTGGATAGACTAGGTTATAGTCTTCTTTTTGGAACTAGAAAACTAACTTTGGATTGTGACTCTCTTTTTGTGAGAAATGAAATTTATGTGAAAAATTTATGTGAAAATTTATACAAACTTGAGTTGAATGATGTTGTTACTGTTGCTTCTTCCTCTTCTCTTAATACTGTTGTTGGTTCCAAACGTATGAGGTTGGATTTGAGATCTCTTATGTTATAGTACAAAAGTTTAGGGAATATTTCTAGAGACAGAATGGAGAGGTTGGTAAAAGATTGTGTACTTCAGGATCTTGATTTTTCAAATTTCACTGCCTGTGTTGATTGTATCAAAGGAAAGTTGACCGTCAAGGTTAGAAAAAGCAAAATAGACAGGTGCATAGAATTGTTGAAGTTGATTCATATTGATCTATGTGGACCATTTATTTCACCTGCTATAAGTAGTTATAAAAATTTCATCACTTTTGATGATTTTTCTTGGTACGGTCATGTGGAGCTCATTCGTGAAAAATCTAATTCTTTGGATGCGTTTAAGATTTTCAAGACAAATGTTAAGCTTCAAAAGGGGAAGAAAATCAAGGAAGTTAATTTTGATAAAGGTGGAGAGTATTATGGGCGTTATGATGAGAGTGGAAGGGATCTTGGGCCTTTTGCTAGATAATTGCAAGAATGTGGTATTGAATCAAAATATACAATGTCAGGAATACCTCATCATAATGGAATCACTGAAAGAAGAAACCGCACACTTCTTGAAATGTTGCGGTATATGTTGATTCATTTTAGTTTGCCAGTTTTTTGTGAGGTGAGGGGTTGAAGACAACCGCTTATATCTTGAATTAAGTACCTAGCAAGTCAGTCCCAAAGACTCCATATGAGTTATGGTCAAGTAAGAAACCAATCTTGCGCCATTTTCATGTTTGATGATGCAAAGCAGAAGTAAAGCCCTATAATCCACAATTTAAGAAGCTTGTTCCGAAAACTATTAATGGCTACTTTGTAGGCTACACCATTAGATCAAGGGGTTCTAAGTTCTATTGCCCATCTCACACGACCAGAGTCATAGAATTAGATAGAGTTGTCTATTTTAAAGATGCATTTGGTTCAAGTCAAGGGTCAAGAGAAACTGTATTCAGGGAAGAACGTATTCTAATCCCTGTACTTGTCGCTTCCGCTCCTACTGATGTCCCTATGATTGAACAAATTTTAGTAGAATCTTATGATGAACCTTAGAATCAAGCACAAGATGAAGTCATTGATACTGGGGATGATGAAGTTGTTGTGAGGAGATCATAAAGAACATGCATATATGCCATTCCTGATGAGTATATTGTCTATTTGCAAGAACATAAGTTTGATATGGGAGATACTACTGAACTAGTCAGTTATCAAGAAGCCATGAATAGTACTCAGTCTGTGTTGTGGATGAATGCAATAGAAGATGAGTTGAGTTCCAAGTCATAAAATCAAGTTTGGGAGTTAGTTGAACTACCTAAAGGTTGCAAACCCATTGGGTGCAAGCAAGTTTACAAAATCAAACATAACTCAAGTGGAAAAGTAGAAAGGTATAAGGCTAAACTTGTGGCTAAAGGTTATAACTAGTGAGAAGGGATTGATTTCAAAGAAACCTTCTCACCAGTTTCTACCAAAGATTCACAGCGAATCATCATGGCTATAGTTGCTCATTTTGATTTGGAGCTCAATCAAATGGATGTGAGGACCGCCTTCTTAAATGGAGATCTATATAAAGATATTTATATGACTCAACCAGTTGGTTTTGAGATGACTAGTAAAGAACACATGGTTTGCAAGCTCAAGAAGTTTATCTATGGGTTAAAACAAACATCAAGGCAGCGATATCTCAAGCTTGATATAGTTGTCACTGCAAATGACTTCAAGGAGAATGTAGTTGATCAATGTATATATATGAAAGTTTGTGGGAGCAGTTTCATTTTTTTGGTACTGTATGTTGATGCCATTCTATTTACTTCTTATGATACTGATCTATTATTTGAAACAAAACAACTATTATTTAGCCACTTTAATATGAAGGATCTTGGTAAGGCCTTTTATGTACTTATTTAGATTCTCTGAGATAGAGCTAATAGGATTCTTCAATTGTCTCAAAAGACTTATATTGATCAGATCTTGAAAATATTCAATATGCATTCTTGTTTTCTTTGAAAGGCACCAATAGTGAAGGTGAAAAATTCTTAAAGGCCCAATGTCCACAAAATGATAAAGAGAGATGAAATGAAAGTTTTTCCTTATGCGTCACTTATAGGCAGCCTGATATATGCTCAAGTATGTACACGCCCTGATATTACTTTTGTTGTAGGCATGTTGGGAAGATACTTAAATGATCACAGACTTGGCCATTGGAAAAAGGTTAAGAAAGTCATGAGGTATCTTCAGGGTAGCAAGGATCATATGTTGACTTATCGACGAACTGACATTCTTGATACAGTTGGGTTCAGTGACACTGATTATGTAGGACGTGTGGATGATAAAAAGTCCACTTCAGGCTACATCTTTATGATGGCTGGAGGAGCTATATCATAGAAAAGTGTCAAACAGACACTCACAGCGCCCTCTACAAGCAGAGTGTATGGTGTGCTATGAGACAGCTTGTCAAGCAATATGGTTGCAAAATTTTATTTCATCATCGAGTATTGTAGACTCTATTTCGAGTCCGCTAAAATTGTATTGTGATAACTCCGCACATGCTTGTTAGGTATTAATAGGTTTGTGGTCTCTTGAATGGAAAAAAATAATTAAGATACTATACCTAACCTTGGAGGTATGTACATTTATTGTCTAGTTATTGCTCTAAATAGAATGTGGATCTTGGTTGAAAGATTGAACATTACATTAACGGATTCAGTTCTATATATTGTGGTTATTGCTCACTACATTTATGAATAACAATTATAATATTATACGTATATGGAGAGAAAATTAATTACCTTTTGCTTAATCCAAGCCAAATAAGTTAATCTTCATTAATCTCAATTTCATAAAAAGTCATTGTCTTCCTCGTCCATTCGAGTATGACCTTTATTTTCAAATGTTTTAAAATTCGAACTAAAAGTTAAGTCAACAAAATAAGAAGTTTAAGATGTAAAGGTTCAATCGAAATAAGACTGTTATAGAATTAGTTTTAAATTAAATTAAATTGAAAATTTTAAAATATGATTGAAGGGACAATTAATTTTACTTTATTTTCTTAAAAAGATAGAAATTAAAAATTAAAAATATTTATGTGAGAGTTAATTTCGACTTCATCTTTAAGATTATATTTCATAAAAGTTTTACAATTTTGCAAGAAAATCATAAACTAAATACTACTCCCCCCAATCCAAAATAAAAGTCCTTTTAGAGGATTTTAATTATTCAAAATAAGTGTCGTTCATGACTTTTCATGCATGTTTATAATTTTACTTCCAAAATTACCCTTTAATTTTTCACACATCTTAATTATGCATATTACATTTTCAAGGCAGTTCAACATGTAATTTCTCTCACTTGCTAATTGTTGAGTAGTACCATTAATAAGGGTATATCAAACACTTCATTAGCTTTCTTAATAAATGTGCATCCCTCTAAAACGACTTTTATTTTGGATAGGAGGGAGTATTGAAAAGACTATTTCATATCAGTATATATATAAACATAAGTAACAACAACAACAACACCTAGTATGAATTTCACTGATACGCGAAATTTAAACAAGTTCAATAGTATGTAGTCTGACCTCTAATTAGTAGAGAGACTATTTCCAAATGATTCATATAAAAAGAAAGAGAGAGAGAGAGAGAACAAATAATAATAATAATCATAGTAATAAGAAAAAAAAGAAGAAAGAGAAAGTTAATAATAATAATAATATTAATAATACGAATATTAATGGTAGTTGTAGTAATGAGAATAATAATAATAACTAATACTACTAAATCCAGCCAAATCTCTAGAAGGTAAGTACTGCATATTTACAAGTTTAGGTTAACTATAAGAAGAATTTACAAGAATCTGTTTATGAGCGATCATTTATCTAAATCTTAATATTTCAAAGTTTTCTATTTTGAGTTATATTTTCGGTAAGTTTTAACATTGTCATATCGTTCTTTATCACCTTCCTCAAATTCTACTTGGGCCTTCTTTGTTTTCTCTTACGAGCTTTGAGTACAATCTTTTCACATCTTCTTACTTGAGTGTTTGAATGTCTCCTCTTAAAATATTCAAACCACCTAAGTCTTGTCTTTCTTATTTCGTCAATAATATTAGTTACCTTCAATCTGTCTCCTGCCATTACATTTCTAATTTTGTCTCTTCTAACGAGGTATATATAAAGATAAGTAAATAATCCAAAATTCAAAAATAAAAATAGCAAGGAGCAATTAGCTTTATATAATTAGAGCAAAACATTAAATTAAAAAAATTATTTTTTCAAAACATTTTATTTTATTATTTATAATATCAACAGCCACTAGTAACCGCTAAAAAACCATAAACCCTTAACTCGAGTTAAGCCGCAGTATGATCTCTTGTCACGAACAAAACAAAATAAAGATAGCAATCATATCAGCTTAGACCCCGTCACCTGGAAACAACCAATCGCTTGCATTGAAAGAACTTTGCAATTCAATAAAGTTTAGCAATATATTTAAATGTCACATCTTTGTCTTATTCAAAACATCAATATCTGGACCATAAAAAAGGTTACATGAATTATCCACTTTTTCTAAATATTTCCCCATACATGTGTTTAGTAGGACCAAAGTTTTCAATCTGTAATCTATAATCATAATTGCATTGCACTATTGTAATAAACAATTATCCTTATTTTTCATAATTACATTTTTAGTAGTCATAATTATACTTGTATTTATTCGTCTTTATTGTAATTATCCGACACTTTTTTATTAAAAATTTTGCATATATATAAATTAAAAGGAAAAAAATAAGGCGTTATTATTTTTGTTCATTTCATTAATATTTTAAAAATCGGTCTAAAATTTAAACCTGAAAAATAAGAGATTTAAAAGTTTAACTAGACTCTAATAAAACTCATAAATAGTAAAGATCGAACAAAATTGAAGAATTTAAAATATGATTAAAAAATATCATTTTTATCATCCTTTAATTAAAAATATGTTAAATAAAAAAACTTGTTTATTTAAGTTTATAAAAACCGGTTTGTTTTTAATAACAAGAGCTACTAAAATAAACATAATCGAATTATTCGAAGTTTGCACAGTTAATTTGATAAAATCAGTTCGATTTTTTTAATCGTTGTATTTTATATATTTAAATCAATCTTATACATTTCAAATTATTACTTATTTATATTTTAATTTTTATATGGATCATTAAGAAACAACTTTTGACCAGTACAAAAGTTATTTCTTTACAAAAGTTATTTCTTAATGATCTATCATCATCATTATACCCAGTTTGAAGTCATGAAGTTACTGTAGGGCTTCAAACTAGATGTGACGATGATGATGAATCATTAGGAAACAACTTTTGTACTGGTCAAAGGTAAAATTACGTATTATTGGATCTTTCCAAACTTCGCATATCAGCAAAGTTTTTAATGAATTGTTGTTGTGTAAGGGTATTTTAAATAATATTACTTTTAATAATCATGACAAGTATAAAAATGGTTATTGCTTTAAATAAAAAATACATTTAACAAAAATGAGATAGAAAAATAATATATCAACCCACTAAAACGGTGGTAGGGAGGGGTAGAAAATGGAGGAGATGTTGTGCCTTGTACGTTAATCAGCCTCCATTAAAGTAACCCATTCTTCAAATAATTATTACCATCACTCACTCCAAAAGCGAGATTCCTGTTTCTAGAACATCAGCACAGTCTCTCTCTCTCTCTCTCTCTCGTGCTTGCTTGTAGTGGTTCAACCACTATTGCTTTACGTCATTATTACTATTACCCCTACAAAAAATACATCCAATATTAAAAATATGGTATTTGGGTTTTTCTTTTCTTTTTTTTTTATTACGAGGTTTTATTTTTATCTAATTTGATTGATTTTACTAGTTAAACTCATATTTGAAATTTTTTTTCTTTTTTTTCTCCTTTTTTACTCTATTATTGTTTGTACTTTTATGGATTACGTAATTTTAATTTAATTGTCAAATAAATTTATTTGATAGGCTTAAAAATAACAATAAATCATATCTATAGATGATTTGACTCAATCCAACTATTAATTTATAGTTTGAATCAAATTTAAATTATAATTAGATTCATCTCATACAGTTTAATTTTTAATCATAATCCTTTAAAGATCACTTTATAAAATTCAAAATCCGGCCAAAGTTGTGTTGCTGCTCGAGTTCAAATACAAGCCCAATCATCCTAGTTAAAATGAACAAAGTAAAGCCTACAAGATACACGTGTTACTTTTTATGATAATTGAATAAACTTGTAAAAGTATTTATCAACCTATTTAAGTTTATGTTTGGTTGGGGGGTTTATTAAAAGAATCGAATGAAACGAAATATTATTATATTATTTGGGAGGAGGATTTATGATAGAATGAAATGAAATGAAACGGAAAAGAAGGATTTCATATTACATCTCATTCCATCATAAACAATAAATATGAAAAACTTTTGATTTTGGAAGTTTATAATAGAATGTAAAATGATGAACAATATTTCACTATATTACATTATAAATTCTTATTCTAAACAACATTTTACTATATTACATTATGAACCCTTCCATCCCTCTCAAATAACAATTTTCTAATATTACATTCATTTACTTTCCATTTTATTATAAATCATTTCATTTCATTTAATTAAAAACTTTAACTTCAATCAAATATAACCTAAGGGTAGGGACGACAATGGCCTCCTGCATATTACTAGGAATATGTACAGCAGGATCAGTTCAAGCCCAACAAGGCCCGATTAGGTCCGAAATAGTAAGCCCTTCATCTTTGATCCTACAAGTAGCAAACAGATAAACATATACCAAATTCAGAGTCATACTATAAGAAAAAAGTTCAATTGTATTTGAAAATGCATCTAAAAAAGAAACAAATACTTGGGAAGATGTCGCAAAAATTGTTAGCTGTAGAGAAATTACTGAATCTCCAAAAACATACGAAATAGTCATATCACAAATTGATTTAGTTGATGGAATAACTTCCAAAAATTATAATATTTGGAACTTAAAAAGTAACTTAATAGATCGAATTTGCACATAAATTAAGTTAGAAATTAAGATTGAATTTAGTTTAATTTAAGATTGGGGATTGATATTTTTTTTTAATTTGGATTGAATTTTGTTTAAACACGATCCATGTTGAAATCGACAGGGACTTGCATTACATGTCATGGACTGTAACAATCGGTGATAGTGTTACTTTCAAAAGGTCCACTAAAAGCCCACAAACGACATTGAGAGGAAGACTTAGGAGATGCTTGGTTGGTGGATTCAAGAAGGGATTAATGAGTAAGGAATAAAAAGTGAGTGGTTAGTTGTTGATTGTCATTATAAGGGCAATAGTTTGATATCTCACGTTTGGAGAATTTTTCATACCCTCCATTTAGTAAAAGAATGAAACTCATTCTCCTATAGTGACTCTAAAAAAAAAAAACATTGATAATATTAATTAATTAAATACAATTAATGGATTAAAATATAATTAATTAATTAATTAAAATATTAATAATAATTACTTAAAATAGAATTAATTCATTAATTAAAATATTATAATTAATTAATTAATTAAAATATAATTATTAATTAATTACATTATAATCAATT
>JAOQMQ010000194.1:23768072-23781690 GCA_027563845.1 Erythroxylum subrotundum
ATAATTTCAGATTCAAATCTGAAGAACATGGAATGGAGTTTCGGGAGACACAAACAGGGACAACAGAAACAAGTTTGGGATCAAACTTCCAAGGAACGTGCACTTCGTTAACAATATACAACAATTTTGGGGTCAACCCAAAGTAAAGACATCATGTGATGAGTGAAAAACGAAGAATAGTAAGACAGAAATCACTGACAAACCCAGAAAAACCACAAGCACGCAGGACTAGGATAATTTGTTATTACAAGAAATGGGTTTTTTGTTCAACGTGGTCGACTAGTATATCTACTATCGACCGCGCAAAAATATCAAACGAGGAAACCGTCGAGTTCTGTGTAACTTCACGGCAAACACAAGCTTTATTTTTATCTATGGTGATCCAGATATATTCATGTAAATGTAGTCGGAGATATTGCATGTTCACATCTTTTCTGTCACATGAACTTCAGGAGAGCTAGTCTTAGGTTTCTTACCAAATCCTCAACTGTCATCGTTTCTTCACTGCCCATCTGCAAAAGCACGTCATTCCATTATTGATTATCCTTTGAAAATGAGGTATGGTGTAAAGAAAATCATAGTTTCTGATACTTAGTGTCTTAAAGGGTATCAGAATCTGAGATCAAATCCCAGTTTACCTGAGCAACTATGGTAATGTGAAGGGTGGAACTTCCAAATGGCATGACACTGCTAGTCACAATAGATAGATGAAGATTCTCCATTTCTTTTAGTATTTTAGTTAGAACACCATGTTGCTTCTGGCAGTGTATTCGAACTAGTAAATCCTTGCCAGAAGCTGTTGCTTCAATCTCCGGGAGGGCCGAAGTGAAGCGACCCTCAGAATTTGAATCGTTACATGAAGAAGAGTCTTCATCGGGAGATAGCTGAGATTTCTTCACAAGTATAACTGATTCTACTGTTTTCTTCTTGGTCTGCTCCTCCAGTTCCTTCACTCTTTCTTGAAGCTGCTTCACATACTTTATAGCATCTCCAAGTACAGTAGCTTTATCCATCTGACCAAAAAACAAAAAACATTGAAGATCATGAACATGCTCATCTTAAGATAGTGCAAGAAATCCACAATACCTTCTTTAGACCAGGAACGATGGACGATAGAGCTATGAATCGCTGGCTAAGCTTTTCTCTCCTCTTTCTCTCGGCAAGAATGTGTTCTTGAGCATGCGACGGAGTTCTTGTCATAGACATAGGATAAGACTTCTTATAACTTCCTTGATTTTTCCTTGGATCTTCATAACTCTGGTTCTCATACGAAATCTTTGAGACCAAATTAGACTGAAAGTTCATGTTCCCTGGAGACGAAGCCTCCTCCTTTGGCTTAAGGTTGAAGCTTAGTCTCCTGAGTAGCTTCTGGGAATGGTTTGTCGATGAATCCTCAAATGAAAGAAACTGAGATGTAGGAGAAGAGGGCGTGGGCGGTTGGTGTTCAGCTGTTATACCTGAGTTCCAGCTGCTGGTTTTGTGCTGTTTAGTAGGTCTCTCAATGTTGTTTTGAGCAATTTCTAAATAGGATTGGTTTAAGGTTTCAGTATTTAAGTTAGGGTAAGAGGAATAGCTATCCAAAGATGAACATCGCTGGATGTTTTCTCCATCTGCAGTTCCCATATTATACTGAGAAATGAATTCGTAATCATTCATACCCTGGTAAAGTGAAACCGTGATCAGGTTCCATAAACTAATGAATCCCAGTTTCTGTAATGAAACTAAAAACTCAGAATAATGAATCAACATACCATTTCTGTAAACCATGTAGCTGATGTCGAATCCATCTTGGAACTTGCTTTTGTTTCCTCTAAAATGGATTCCTGTAAGAAGTTTGATTAATCTTCTCTATATAAGAAGAGTAAAATCCTGAAAAATAAAGCTTCAATTCGTAACTATCTTTTTAAGCTGTTTTAATAGTAAACTAAACTCTGACTTATCGAATAACAACGAACAAACCTAAAAGCAAACCTAAAATGCTGACCTTGTTCTTGGATCCACCAATTCCTCTCCTACCCACATGTGAACCTTTGGTCCTTGGCTTCTCTCATTATATATCCATCAGATCTCTTCCTCTCTTCACTCCTTCCATCATTATTTGTTGACATGAGATGGCAACAGCTTAAACAATAACAATTTGATACAGAATTTACTTTAAAAAAAGCTTGGTGACCAAAAAAAAAAATTCCTGCCCTTACCCACCAAACCAAACCTATGAAATCCTAAGTTACACTATACTATAAACTATTCAACTTGGTCTCATTTCATATCTTCAATGATCTTGATGTGACGCGATGTGATGTGACGCTTCTAATTTCCTGAAATACTAGGCAATTGGAGTGTATTGACTTACTTAATTGTTAATTAACTAATTTTCAATGGGAGTAAAAGATATACAAAATTTAAAGATATAAAAAATTTCCCTAATTTTATTTTTTTAAGACTAGCATTTTTATATTTTAAAAGAAAAATACTTTTAATATTAAAAATATTTGTTTCTAAAATCTATTAAATTATTTTAATAAATTTTGCTATTAATATCAAATATGATAACAGTTAAAATAATTTACTAGAAATTTTTAAAATAATTTAAATAAATGATAATAATAAAATTAATAGTATGTTTTATCCTTTCCTTATCTTTGCGATCAATTCCCTGTAAAAGGACTCAACTTCAATTATAAGAAAATTACTTTGTTCTCGTATCAGAAATGAAGAAAAGATATATGAATCACATTCACGTAACAATCAATTTATCTAATTAACTTTTCAAATCTTTACTAGAAAATAGTCTGTTCCAACTTCAAAGTGATAATATGTTATTTTGCTATGATAATTGAATTTATCTTTTTTGTTTTGACTATATTTGGTGCTTAAATAGAAAAAATAATATATATATTTTTTAGGAGATGACAAGTAAAGATTGTAACAAATTGGAATATTATCGATTAAAATCACAAATTTTGAAAAAAAAAGAATAAATTACTGTAATAGATAAAACAAGATTGTCATATTAATGTTAAGAGTTAAACTTATTTCTATTCTTATTATGTAGGGATTTAGATTTGTTTTAAATAGAGATCTTTGAAAGATTGAAGTGGATTAAGTTTTGAGTAAAAAAGAAAAACACATCCAACACTTTCTCCATCTTGCTCTTTTGTTTTTTTTTTAAAATATTTTTCTCAATCTTTCATTTCTTTCTTCCATTTTTTGTGTTGGAACTAAAGTCATGTGTGCATAAATTTGAATATTCTAATTCAAGTGGATCCAAAATTTTAGTTGTAACCTTGTGAGGTATTGTTCTAAACTTAGATTCATGTTTTAATTCAAGTATTTTTTTATTTTATGTTCTTATATTTCATGAGTAATCAATATTGATTGATCTGACAAATTAATTTAATGTTGATTATTCTATAACTATCCATGAATTTGGCGATGAGTAATTGTCATGAATGATTGGTATAGGTAGCAAATAATTTATTTATGAAGTTACATATTTAACTTATGAGAAACAAAAAAACTAAATTGAATAATTGTAGACTTGTAGTAATTCTCTCAATTATTTAATAAAGACCTACTTTAGATTTTTTTAAGCTCATTGCTATCATTTACTTAATATTAAACGTTATCATATTAATCAATTGATATTAACTTTTGGTTTGAATGCTAGGCTTGAACCAATTAATTTAGAAAATTTTGAGGCTTATTATGACTATCCTCATATTTTTTTAGATTAATTACTTAAATTATGAAAATTATTCTTTCTAAACCATTAATTAATATTACAATTAGATAAAATGTTTCACTTTAGTTTTTAGTTCTTTTTGAATTCGACATGGTTCCACCTACTACAAGAACTTAAAGAATAAAAATTAATTTGGAAGACTTCAACAACTCAATAAAAAATAATGTGAATAATTAATTTAAGGATAGTTATTGATCTAGTACTAGATTTTCTTTAATTTATTTATATTAGTGTCATGTTTTTTAATTTTTCAATTAAATTTTAGAACTTCTTAAAATATGAACGATTATTTTAACAAAAAAAAAGGATAACATAGTAAACCAAAAAAAAAGACACATGATTCTTCCCTTTAAATTACATATATTATTTTTTTAATAAAACAAATGTTTTGCACACTAGTTTATTATATTTTTTACAAATTTAAAAAATTGACTAAAAAATTAAAGAAATTAACAATGATATTAAAGGATAAAAGAATTGAAAGTAAATAAATCATCTTATGTTTAACAAAACAAATGTTTTCCACACTAACTTATTATAATTATAAAAATTTTGAATTTTGGTTAGAAATTAAATTTTTTGGCAATAATAATAAACAAATGAAAAATGACTAACATTAAACAAATTATTAAACCCTTAAGTTGATATATTTCTCTATCAGTTTTCTATATATTTTAATTACAATTTGGAATAGTTTCATTGATAAGTGTACCTTGAATTGAATGAAAACATTGTTAATTACAACATTTGACAACTAAGTCTTCGTAACATTAGTAGATGACCATCATCACATTCTTAATTCTTTGCTGGGTTGGAGTGTTAAAATACAATTTCGGATTAATGATTTTTTTCAATTTAAAATGAGATATTTCTTCTCTAATTATTGCTTACACGTGCGTGAATTATTGGGTGAATCTTTGTGTATGGCAGCAAAATTTTGCATTTATTCATGTAAGTTATAACATAAAAGACCCTGAAATGCCTTTCATTAAAAAATTAAATAAAAGATGCTGAAACAATATTAAAAAAATTACCTCGAGTTTAGTAACTAATTATCTAAGAAATTAAATATGATATCAATTAGTATGAATCGTAATTAATGTTTTAAAAATCAGTTGATTTGTTTAATAGTGAAAATTTTAAACCGGTTAACTTTTTAATTCGATTTTTATTTTTTTCAGTTTGATTTAATTTAATAATTATTTTAAAAAATTGATAAGTTCTCATAAACTACGGAAGCACCTAGGGCTGGCCCATCAAAAGTCCGGTTCCTTCGCAAACGAAGTTCAGAATCAATAAGAGGTCGTAGAACAAAGTTAGTGTACAACTGAACCCCACTATTTTTGTTGCAACGGAGGGGAGATAGAATGGAGTTTTTCACGAAGTTTGAGACAAAGGAATAAAAAAAAACAGCCTCTTAGTTTTGAATTCGACTAATTTTTACAAATTAATTATCTTTTATAAATTAAAATAAACTAATTAATTTTTAATTAATAATATCTTTTTAATTAAACTTTAAATTTTTAAATAAATAAGAGTAATCTTTTTCAAACAGTTTTAAAATTCTTTAATTTTATTTAATTTTTAATTAATCTTGGAGTGGTTTAATATTGGTTAAACCGTTTAAACCTTAAATCTCCAGTCAATTTGGAAAATATCGATCATAATTAAAGATTTGTTCGTGAAAGAAGATGAGTCCGAACCTAAGACCAAATTGGAGGACGTAAGCGACGGACAATAAATGAATAATTTTATTTTTTATTAATGATTGAAGATATTAAATTATTTTATTATTCTGATTTGAAATATATAAAATATTTATTTATTTATGTACGATGTTCCACTTTTGCTGTTCTAATTCTGTTCCAAGTCATTTCATCTACTCATTTATGTGGAACTTATATAAATAAGTAGATGAGATAAGTTGGAATAGCATTGGAACACCAAAAGTGAATAATTTTGTTTTTTTTTTCTTTATTGATGATTGAATATATTAAATTATTTTATTATTCTGATTTGAAATATATAAATATTTATTTTTTATTTTATTTTAGGATAGGATTCATGATAGTTAAGTAAAACTCGCGCGGTTGAACTCTCATAAAATGATGAGATAATCTATGAAGGGAAAACTTTCTAAGGAACTTTTCTTTTTATATTACGAGAATGGTTGGCCCGGCCTCAACGGATATCTCGGCTGCTGATCTTTCTATCTTCTTTTATATTACGAAACTTAGAAGAGGCAGAAAAGACAAAAGCAAGGCTGTGTACCTAATCATTGCAGAGAACACGTCACAATCTTATGATAATCCCAAGATTTTAATGCCAAAAGGGTTTCCATATTATTCTATTAGACGGTGTTGATGATGATGATGATGGTCACGCTTAGTCTTTGAACTTACAAATGACTATTAGATGGTGTAGAACATGATGATGCTCACGCTTACAATCTTTGAACATACAAATGATTGAGATATATGTCCATTTGAGTTTAGATTTTTTTTGTGTAATATTATGATGCTTTATTCGGCTCTATAAATTTTAACTATTTATTTATATAAATTTTACGTGAGTCTTGCATAAATAAACACTGAATTTATATAAATAAATAGCTAATATTTATAGAATAAAATAAGATATTATAATATTATAATATTAGACAGAATACCTCGTCCGTATCTTTTCTTTCCACAAAAACTTGAATCTTTATGAGTGTAAAACAAGAGTAAATTATACCTATAAACCCTTAACAAAGTTTCCTTCCTTTTGCTCTTAAAATCATCTCGAATGATTATGTAGTCGGCAAAGTTACTTTAGGGTTTTAGTGAAAAGTCGCAAAGGATTCAAAGGACAACGGAGCACATCACATCAAACATGTAGCACGTTGAAGCAAGTAGGATCTTTGTCTTATGTTGAAGTCCTCGTACCCCTCTTAATTTTATGATTACTTACAATAATTTATAAATTAAATATTTCAAATTGATTATTTAATATGTTAATAATTAATTTTTAAATGATACTTTTAATTTAATTAACATTTATATATATCTTATATCTCCAATTTCTGACCTACTATCTTCTATATTCAATTTATAAGCATACGTGAGCTAAACTACTCAATTATAGAGCAATTTGCAAGGAATTTTCTCTTATAAAAATTAGGATAAAGGACATATACATCTCATATAGTTTAAGAGAATTTAGAAAAATTATTAATCTTTAAAATTTTTTAATTTTGAGTTTTTTTTAAAGAGAAACTCATTATCTTATATTTCAGTTAAAAAATAATTAAAAATATGTGTCATATGTGCATTAAATGTAGACTAATTAAATGTCACCAATATAACAATCCAACTCAGTTATTAAATCCGAGATGGACTTATTAAATTAAACTTAAATTAATAATTTAAGATAATTATAACAAATTATTAATTTGAATCAAAATTAATTGGTCATATTTAAATTTAAAAGTTGAATTAAATCATCATTTAAGTGGCATTTGATCAGTACAAATATGGTGTTCATATTACATGTCTTTCGTCATTATTTTTTAACTGAACACTAAGAGATTATTTTAAAGTATCTGAAATTACAAAAGAAGTTTATTTCTTTTACCTTAAAAATTATGGTACCCTAAAACTTTTTTTGACCATTTCAAATCTGAAGTAGCTTATACGTCTTTTAAAATTCGATCTGAAATTAGATGGTTTTATTTAAAACCATGAAGAAAACGGAGATATCGAGATCCAAAAGAATTGATTATTACCATAACATAGTGGGTAACATGAGATAGAATTAAATATGAGAAAAAGATAGGGTACTTTTGATCTTGACATCAACAATAGCTAAATATTTTATATTGTTAAGACAAATGCTTATGCTTTAAAAATTGGATCGAAAGTTAACTGATAAGATAAAAAATTTAAAATTTTAAAGATTAAACCGGTATTAGATCTCTATTAAACCTAGCAAAGATTAAATAATATTAATGAATTTTAAATATGATTGAAAAAGATTGTATTTACCTATCGAAGAATTTGACGTTTAATTGCAAAAAGAGACTGTTAAATGAAAATTAATTGATTTATTTTAGTTTATAAGAACTTATTAATTTACAAAATTAACTGACTAGTTAACAAATTGATCGATTTTTAACAACAAACGTTATTAAAGTAAATCAAACCGGAAAGTTAAAAACAAAATCAAAAAGTTTGATGATTCAAGATTTTTACGGTTAAACCAACCGAATCGGTTGAGTTTTTTTGTATACCCAAAAGACATTCAAGAATATACCCTATGAGAATGGCATGTTAGAGCGATCATATTCACTATTATGGCATCATACAGAACATAAGTTATCAGAAGTTCAACATTTCTCATTTCATTTAACAAACATCATTTACATTGTCATTACATTTCATAATCCATATATTTACATTACAAAAATATTTAACATGAAATGAGATGCTAACAGAAATAATCTATCTAAACTCCTCAAACATCAGCTGATCAAACCTTTGAGCCATTCCTGATTTCAAAATTGACAATACTAGACTGCTACTAGATTGCTTTAGAAGTTAGGTCTCCTCAGTACCTGAAAAATAACGTTACAATTTTGATGAGTTTTGCAAACTCAGTAAGTGAACCAATATCGATGTGCTCACTCGAGTCAAAACACAACATCACAAGTATACAACCAAATTCACAAGTATATCACATTAGCTTGAATCAATTCCCCATACAATTTTGTATACCAAATTATACTATACATCATATCTCAATAAGAACATTATAATACAAACATGTCATATAATCTTTTCAGAACAATCATGTCTCTCACCTCAATCATTCATATAATCAACATGTATACAAGTATTGCAGATCACTATATCAACACAATTTAATAACTTTTTTTTCACAATCATTCACATGATACATGTAAAGATATATATATATATATGTAATGCATATGAGATTCTTTTTTTTTGTGACCGAGCGCCTATTTAATTGTCTCGTATCTATCGTGAATACCGAGCTCATTTCAAATACTATCCCGTACCCATTGTGGATACTAGGCTCATTAATTGTTGAGCCTGTGGCTCTGTGTGTACATTTTTTAGCTTTAAGCTCTTTTTTCACATTGGTCACTCCGATCACAACTCTTTTATCTGAACATGCATATCAACGTAATGAAAATGCATCAAATAACATATTATGCTATCAATAACTCTCATTTTATGTGCACAATCATATAGCACACTCATTGGATCTAAGTCTGGCATTCAACATATAGTTAAGAACACAATTTCCATATTCACATTCAATTTGCAAACACTTCCAATACAGTTTTGAATATCAAACTCCTCGGACCATCAATGTCTGGAATTAATACAATCATATCAGTAACAGTTCAATATCTAATAGTTAATTAAGAACAATTCAAATATAGTGAGTAAATATCTAGGTTAACTCACAGTACGCTTTAGATAGCTATTGCCTTGACGAGCTTGCAATGTCTAGAAGCTGTTGGTCAATTTGTGCTTCTAAATAATGCAATACACACATATGTACACATTACTAATTTGTTTAATTAAATAAGTACTCAATCATACACATGTATATATGTTATGTTCAATGCATGCTCAATTGACCTTTCCGAGTATGTAACTATTCATAAAATTTGACCATCCAAACATCATACTTTGTATACTATCATTTTACAATCAGGTTTGTAACCTTAAATTAGCTTGATTTACTCCAAATTCATCAAACATACTTTACACTTATCCTTGAACATTTCCATGATCAAAAGCCTCTTATAAAACACTCATAATTGTTATTTAAATCTGGGATTTTAGCCAGCTAAATTTATAGATTCACCAAATTTTTTCCAGCAACATATACTCATACATTTACCCAATTCTCATTCATAATTATACTATGTTCTTCAATGCTTATTCATCTATACCTTATACACATTTCTCTGTCCTTTAAGATCATGTTTGCAATAAAAGAACTAATTTATTCCTTTAACAAATCAGAATTTCTAGATTTGAACTCAACACATCAAAACGGTCTATTCTTTAGATAATGACATCAATTAACTACATAAACTTATCAAGATCTTAACCAATTAATCAAGCAACAATCTAGGCTCATTTCTCACCTTAATCAAATCAAAATATACCAATTTAGAGTGAAATTTCTTAGATGGTTCAACATGTACACAAGGCTGAAACTAAAATTTCAGAATTTGTCAATAACATCACTAATGTGTGTAACTTTTCTACCTTCAATACCTCACAAAATTAACAAGCTTAAAGACATCACTAACACCTGAAATTTTCCAGATTTCATGTCCCTTAAGGTTACTTCATTTCAGGTTAATTTAAGTCTCATATTGGTTACATTAAGGCTTACAAAATTATGTTCACTTATGTCATTAACATTCATTGTTTTACAAACACAATTACAACTCAAATTTTCCAGATTTGAAAACATCTTAATGACACCTATCTTTAGCATGAATTCCTAATCAATTATACTTCAATTCCCAACTTATATCATCCACAAAACAGTCCATAAACTACCATTTTCGTATATGCAAAAATAGACTAGAAAAGTACTCATTTATTCTCCATTTTCTAGCTTTTCTCAAGATAAGTTTTCGGGTCAATTTTGTATGGCTATTATGACATAGAAAATGAGGTATTTACGCAATATATTCTTCTAAAGAAATGTTCCTATATGTATTAAGTTTCTAATGACATAAAGTTAATGCAGTTTGGTTCATTATTCCTAGAGTTATACTCAAAATACTACAAACTGTTCTTAAACAGGGACAACAACCAGTATTCAACTTCAAGCCAAATTTCAAAACCTTTAGGGATAGAACTTAAATTCAATTCCTTTATGAAAATTGTAGATAGATGTATCTAGTTGAATCTAAAATTAAAATCATCTCATTTGGATATCTACAGTTCAAGATATGGCTAAAATACAGATGCCTATTCAACAGAACCACTCCATCTAACGAGGTACACACTCCAATTAACTCACTTCAGTCATATTATGAAAAAGTAACGTCGAAGACACATGCAAATGAACCAGCAACATCCCATTTTCATCTAAGATATTTCTGTTAACAAAACCCCTCATGTTACACTCAGAAAACACAACAAGATATCAAAGTTTCCATATAAAAGAATCCACGTTCATTTAATTTATTCCAGCTCACTTCATCATCAACATCTTATACAATCTTTCCTAATTCAATCATCACAATCACATGCCTTAAAGATCAGATTTCTACTTACTTGTTAAGTTTAAATTCTACCTCAAAATCTCAAGCTAATCTAGCCCTCCAAGCTTACAAGATTATCACAAAGTAAAGGTGAAAACAAGTCGATTTTCAGCTAGGACAAAGAACAACAAAATTCTGGTTCTTTGGCTATCTTGTGAAGGTTCAAAATATGAAGTTGATGTGGTCATTTAGCAAGGTTGAAACCAAATTACAGAGATGTGTGTTAGCAACAACTTTCAATGGAGAGAGGAGAAGAACATGATGGATTTTTCCAGCAACAACTTAGCTTAATTCAACTAGTGCAAGGTGTCTCCAAACTACCTTAACATGTGTCATTTAGCATGTAAGCCATTTATCTCCTCCTTAAGCTGCCACATGTCTCCTAATTACTAGTTCATCTGTCATTCACTCATGCTGCCATTTGTCAACTAATTACCTATGATAAATGTCACCTAATTATTTGTCCAATTGTCACTAAATCATGCTACCATTTGTCAATTATTTCATAGGCTTAATCATCCTAATTTTTCATGTGTCAATTTGTCTTGCCACTTGGTATTTTCCAAGTCCAAATATACATATTAATTCATCACTTTTCTAATGGTAACAATTAATTCCAAATTTACTACCTGTAACCAATCAAACCAAAATTCAAGATGTTAACAATACACAATTTACTTCATGATCATTTTAAACCTTTCATATCTCAAAATATGTCAATTGAGTGCATATACTATCTTTACGATGTGTACAAAATCATAATTCATGTGTGTATTCTAATGATATGCATATGAATAAAATGCATTTCATGAATGCTAAAATGATTTGACTCATACACAATAATTTAAGGTTCTAACCTTTAGTACGGAAAACAGGCTATTACATTTTTAATCATTGGTTAAAACAAAAAATGCAATGTTTTAAAAATCGGACCGGATATCGAACCGGTCAAAGGAAATGTTCAAGGTCTAAAAGTTCAACCGACATTAAACGTTATAAAATTATTATATAATAAACAAAAAGTAAAATTTATAAAAAGAACATATTTTATTGAAATAATAATTACATCAATGTCTATTATTATATGATGAACCAATAATCCTCATTATTGTTGTTGTTGTTGTAAGAGAATATTTAAGCTAAATGACTAAGAAGGAAGTAGTAACGATTTGGTCAATTAAGTTTCTTTAAAAGTATATATTTTAATTTAATTCTATAATATTTTTTAATTTTTATTGTTATTTGAATTAACCACGCTTTATTATTTTAAAAAAGAAAAAATGAAATATATGCAAATGCTATATTTTGCAGAAATTCAAAGCTAAAAAAAAAGGATAACTTATGAATTTCTTATGTTATGAAATTAGTTTGGAATAAGATGGTTCATCTTAAAACTAATAGCTTATAAATTAAATGTGGTTCTAAGTTTGCCAAAGTTGGTTTAGTAATATTTAACATTAAGTGGAATGAAAAATATTAATGTTCATAAACTTTAACTTGTTACTAGAAAGGATTAATAATTTAATATTATACTTTTTTCATAATATTAAAATGAAATATTATATATAACAAAAAGTTTCAAGATAGTAGTTGATAAAAATAAAGATTATAAAAATACACGAAAACTGTCGCCGTCATCCTCCTCCTCTGTCCCTAAGGCTATATTTGGTTGAGAGTTTATTAATAGAATATAATGTAATATTATTCCATCGTTTAAAATGAGAGTTTATAATAGAATGAGATAGAAGTGGACGGTTTCATATTACATCTCATTCGATCCTAAACAATAAAAATAAAAAACCTCCGATTTGAGGGGTTTAGGATTGAATGTAAAATGATAAACAACTTTACATTATATTACATTATAAACCCTTCATCCAAACAATATTTCACGATATTATATTATGAACCCTTCCATCCCTCTCATACAATAATTTTCTAGTATTACATCTATTTATATTTAATTTTATTATAAATCATTTCATTAAAAACCTTGATTGTCACAATACAAAACGCGGCGTTTCAACTTCATGCAAACCCCAACCCAAACCTGCCCCTCTTTGTCTACGAATCTCTCTTTTTCATGTATGTAAATCAGTAATGCTTAGTTTCTCTTCCGGAGTTTATCCTCACCAAATTCCAAGATTTCCATGTTTCATAGTCGTTTCCATACGAAACAAAATAAGAATGGTTCTCAACAATCCACTTGCAAATATCTTTAGATCTCTGTGGTACACCGCTTTACTGTGGCAGTAATCCACTCCATTAATAAGTTGTTGAAAGTATCTCCCGGCTTCAGCCTCACTAAGCCGCCCATGATGCATATCCAAAATCAAGGTTAGCAAGGCAACCCCACAAACAGTGGCCGGAGAAAATGATTTCAGAACAGCACATCCCACCGCCCTTTATGCTACTGGTCAAAACATTGACTACTCACAATTTTATCAAATAGTTCGCCACCGGTAATGAATTCCAAGATTATGTAAATCTTAGTATGGCTTGCCAAAACTTGAAGTTGAGATAAAGACATGAAAAGGGGTATATTCTTTCACGGTGACATATCTATGCTT
>JAOQMQ010000194.1:23787254-23798282 GCA_027563845.1 Erythroxylum subrotundum
TTCATCAAGAAAATAGTTTACCTCTAAACTTGATTAGCAAAATAAATTGGAATTTTAGTATTTTGTGAAAAATAGGCTTGGCAAAATTTACGGCTCCACCTAACTCAATTTGAAGTGAATTCAATTAGTTTAATTCGTGTTGACTTAATTTTAGATCATAATTTAAACTCTTTTTTGCAAAATATAATTTTAAAAATTTAGTTGAAACAGCCTTATTTTTAATTTTAAAATATATATAACGAGTTGAATCCAAATTTTCAAACTTAAACTTAAATCCGACTCAATTCATCGCAAAAAGGGTTTAAAAAATAAAATTTAGATTTATCAATAATCTTTTAATTACTTTTTTATAAATAAAAAATATAAAATTTAAATTAAGCAGCAATAATAATGAATTAAATTAATTTTATCAAAAAAATTTAAAATAAATTCGAATTTAATTTAAACTTCCATGACTTCAAATTTTCTTCGGAAAAATAGTTTACTTCAAATTTAAGCTTTTTTTGAATTTTTAAATTTCATATTAAATTCAACTTAAACCTCTTAAATTCAAAATTTAACAATTTAAAATTTAAATCTTTGTTAATTTAAACTTTATATATTTAATTGGATTTTTTTATTTGGGTTTACCCAATAATAGAATAAGAATATTAGAATTGGAGCGCCTCTCTGCCGTCTACTTCGACAAAGCGAAGAAGATGGAGTACAGAGACAAGTTGGTGCTAGCTCCCATGGTTAGAGTTGTGAGTCTCTTTCTTTAACCCTCCATTTTCCTTTTTTTTAATCTCCAATTCAAACCCTAATCGTTCCTTACTCTTGTTTTAATTGGTTTTCTATAGGGGACGCTACCGTTTAGATTGTTAGCTGCTGAATATGGCGCAGATATTACGTATGGAGAGGAAATCATTGATCATAAACTGGTCAAATGCGAACGCAAAGTAAACGGTACTCTTTGAACTTGATTGTCGATATTCAAGTACCAAAAATGTTGTTATTCGTTTGTTCAGACGATAAATGTGACTAAATTTCAGCAAAATCAGTTGTTTCCTATCTTTCCGGTGGATGTTTTTGGGTTGTCGTTCTTTAGTGTGAATTAGGGCTCTGAAAAGAGAGTAAGTACTTTTAAGGAATGGAAAGAAACTTTGGATTTTACTGTAACTTGTATGGTGTATGAGAGAAATTTGGAGTTGAATGCGAACGCAAAGTAAACGGTACTCTTTGAACTTGGTTGTCGATATTCAAGTACCACAATGTTGTTATTCGTTTGTTCAGATTATGAATGTGACTAAGTGTCAGCAAAACCAATTGTTTCCTATCTTTCCGGTGGATGTTTTTGCGTTGTCATTCTTTAGCATGAATTAGGGCTCTGAAAAGAGAGTTAGTACTTTTGAGGAATGGAAAGAAACTTTGGATTTTATTGTAACTTGTACGGTGTATGAGAGAAATTTGGAGTTGATTCAAAGTAATTTGCTGTACTATGAGAAGTAGGCTCTTTCTTGGGATCTTGCTTTGTCATGTAGAAGGACAGGAAGTGTAAAAACTTCGATATATATTCAGAAGTTATTATTTACATATGCTGCTGTCCTTATATAGAGCTAGGGTACATAGTTATGGGAGTCTTCCTAATTTAGGAAGACTCCTTATTTGGAAATATCCCTAATATAGCTAGATATTACAGCTAAGGATAATCTCTAAGGATAATCCCTTAATTAAGGGGACTGTCTACTATTACGGGATTCTCTATACTCCCCCTCAAGTTGGTGCAAAGATGTCTATCATGCCCAACTTGCTAATTTGCTCTTCAAATGGTTGTCTGAACAGCCCCTTTGTGAAGACATCTGCTCTCTGTTCTTTAGTAGGAACAAATGGGATACATATGCTTCCATCTACCATTTTTTCCTTGATAAAGTGCTTATCAACCTCTATATGCTTTGTCCTTTCATGAAGTATTGGATTGTGTGCAATATTAATGGCTGCCTTATTGTCACAATACAACTTCATGGGAGGCTTAACTTCCAAATATAACTCAGACATAACTCTTCGGAGCGATAAGACTTCACACACTCCTTGAGCCATAGCCCTGTACTCAGCTTCTGCACTACTCCTAGCTACTACATTTTTCTTTTTACTCCTCCAAGTTACCATATTCGCCTATAGATAGGTGCAGTAGCCTGATGTTGACCTTCTGTCAGTAATTGAGCCAGCATAGTCTGCATCCGTGTAGACTTCTATGCTTCTTTCTTCCTTCTTCTCAAAGAAAAATCCCTTACCAGGACATCCCTTTAGATATTTCAAAATTCTGATAACAACCTCCAAGTGTTGTTCATATGGTGAATGCATAAATTGACTTACTAAGCTCACTGCAAATGCGTTATCTGGCCTGGTGTGAGATAAGTAAATTAATTTCCCAACAAGTCTTTGATACCTTTCCTTGTTTACTGGAACACCATTTTCAGGTTGTCCAAGTTTCTTTCCTGGTTCCACTGGTGTGTCACATGGTTTACAGTCACTTAAACCTGTCTCTTTTAATAAATCCAAAGTATACTTTCTTTGAGTCACCACAATTCCCTTCTTGGATCGAGCTACTTCCATGCCAAGAAAATATCTAAGCTACCCTAAGTTTTTTACTTCAAATTCCTTCCCGAGTTGGGCTTGTAATTTCTCTATCTCCACTTGATCACTCCCAGTAATTATGATATCATCCACATACACTATTAGGACAGTGATTTTACCTTCCCCATTCCTTTTAGTAAACAAGGTATGATCTGATTGACCTTGGGAATACCCCTTTCTTGTTACAAATTTGGTGAATCTGTCAAACCAGGCTCTTGAGGACTGTTTTAGTTCATACAGGGACCTTCTAAGTTTGCACACCTTGTCTCCAAAGCTTTTCTCGAACCCAGGAGATTGCTCCATGTACACTTCCTCTTCCAAATCGCTATTCAAGAAAGCATTTTTTACATCTAGTTGGATTAGAGGCCAGTCTAAGCATGCAACCACTGATAATAGGACCCTAACAGTGTTCAACTTTGCCACTGAAGAGAATGTCTCAGTATAGTCCATCCCAAATGTTTGAGTGTAACCCTTTGCCACCAACCGAGCTTTAAATCTTTCTATTGACCCACCTGCATTGTATTTAATGGTAAATATCCATAGGTATCCAACCAATTTTTTTTCCTCTTGGTAGATCTGTTCTCTTCCACGTGCCATTCTTTTCCAGGGCCTTTAACTCTTCCAAAACCACCTCCTTCCACTCAGGAATAGCTAAAGCATCATGTATATTGTTTGGAATTTCTGCACTGGTTAGTGTGAAAATAAAGGCAAAAAAAGTTGGAGACAATTTTGCATTCGAGACAAAGTTAGAAGTAGGGTATTGTGTGCATGATCTTTTCCCTTTTCTCATTGCAATAGGAAAAAAAATATCACCAGGGAGATCATTTGAGTTACCTAGTTGGGTACTATTGATTTCAGTCTCGGATTGTGAGATGTTAGGATTTAGATTCGGAGATGATAATTGGGTTGTATCAAAGATTACTTCCCTTGCTCCCCTGCTATATACTGCACCGTGAAGTGTTCTCTGCTTTTCACTTCTTGCTTCCTTGTCAACCTTGTCTTCTTCCTGATTTTCTTTTTCCTCCCCCTGACTAGTAAACTTTTCTACTGCTGATCCTTCTAGGTTCGATATCTCAGTTTTTTTCCCACTAGACCTTTCATCTTCCTTACTGAAATACTCTCCCTTAAGATGAGTGTGACTATCATAAGGTTTACCTTCAAAGAATGTAACATCCAGAAAGGTAACAAAATTTCCGGGATGTTGGATCAAAACACCTATATCCCTTTTGGGTTCTAGAGTATCCAACAAAAATACATTTGATAGCTTTAGGATCTAGTTTGGATTTCTTGGGATCATGGTTATAGACAAACACAGTGCTTCCAAATATTTTCAGAGGGACAGGTGGGTTCGGTTTTGTGTTAGGAAAGAAGGAAGATAAGATTTGTAACGGGTTTTGGAATTTTAAGGGTTTGGAGGGAAGTCTATTGATCAAAAAATTGGCAGTGAGAACTGCTTCTCCCCATAGGTATTTTGGGACGTGTTTGAAAGTTGGTTGCTCTAGCTACCTCTAAAAGATGTCTGTTTTTGCGTTCAGAAATTCCATTCTGCTGTGGGGTGTAATTGCAGGAGGTTTGGTGGATAATCCCTTTGCTGTCTAGGAAATTTTTTAGGTTCAAGTTCACATACTCCTTCCCATTGTCACTTCTTAACATTCTAATCTCCTTTTGAAATTGAGTTTTAACCATGTTATAGAAGGATACTAATGTGGCACAAACTTCCGATTTATCTCCCAAAAGAAACACCCATGTGACCCTAGAGCAGTCATCAATAAAAGTGAACCACCGCTTTCCATTAGGTGTTTGAGTTCTAGAGGGACCCCATAAATCACTGTGTATTAACATAAATAGCTCTAGACATCGGCTGTTTTGAATGAGGTAATGACTTCTATGAAGTTTAGCTAATTCACAACATTCACATTGAAAGCTGGCCTTTTATTAATAGATAAATGAGGTAACGCAAACTTTAGGTATTGTAAACTAGGATGTCCTAACCTATAATGCCACATCATTATTTCTTTCTCCTTCTCGTTGATAGTAATGTGACAACTCCCTTCTTCATGTTCCTTGCCTTCTTCTTGCAAGATATATAAGTCTCTAGTAACCTTAGCAACCCCAATCATCCTCCCCGATTCCAAATCCTGAAACATACAATGAGTTGACCAAAAATTAGCTTTGCAATTCATATCTTTGGTTAGCTTGCTAACAGAAACAAGGTTATATGAAAGATTTGGAATGTGAAGAACATTTTTTAGTGTTAAGATATCTGAAATAGGGACTGTCCCTTTTCCTGCTACTGAAACTAGGGAACCATCTGCAATTTGAATTTTCTGGCTCCCTGCACATGGTGAGTAAGAGGAAAAAAAATTTGGAGCTACCAGTCATGTGATCGATGGTTCCAGAGTCAACTATCCAAGAGTAGGAGGGTATAGAACAAACAAAGGCTTTTGGAAGGATTATACCTGATTGGACTACAAAACAAGAGGGTTTTTTGGAATTCTCAGCTGGAAGGAATGTGTACAGATGATCAAGCTGTTCCTTTGTGAAAGGAAAGGTCCTGGTTGAGCTGGAGGTGTCCTGGTCATGACTGGGCTGGTTCCCAGCTTGCAAAGCTTTCCCGTCTCCTGCTCCACTAGCCCATTTTTTCTTCCAGTTTGCTGGTTTACCATGTATCTTCCAACAGGTATCTCTTGTATGCCACGGTTTTTTGCAAAAATCACACCAAGTTTTCTGCTTGTTTTTACCTTTCTCACCCTCACTGTCACTATTCTTTGAGACCAATGCTGAACCTTCATTCTGGAATTCTGTAGTGCCATTTTTTCTCAACATGCCACTCTTCCGAGCTTCCTCTCTTCTGACTTCAGAGAAGACTTCTCGGATTGAGGGTAGTGGCCTTCGTTCCAAAATTCGTCCCCTAACTTAATCCAATTCTTCTTTCAAACCAGCCAGAAAAACAAACACTCATCCCCTGTCAACTTTTTCTCTATATTGGGCTGCATCTTCTGGATCTTTCCACTTTGTTTCCTCAAATAAATCCAACTCCTACCATATTATAGTCATCTCATTATAATATGCAGTCACATCTTGCTCACCCTACTGCATCTTCCACATTTTTGAATTGAATTCAAACAGCTGATAATAGTTTTCCAGGTCTGAGTATGTTTCTTTGACTGCTTCCCATACATCTTTGGCTGTTGGGAGAAAAATAAAGGGTCTTCCAATCCTTGGTTCCATGGAATTGATAAGCCAGGCTGTAACCATGGCATTCTCCAAGCACCACTAGTCGAAATTGGGGTCTTCTGCCCTTGGAGTTTGGATTGCTTCTGTTATGTACCCCATCTTTCCTTTTCCAGTAATTACGAGACGGGCTGATTAGGACCATTCTAGGTAGTTTCTTCCATTCAGCTTCTGGATTGAAATTTGTAGGGAATTTTCTGGTTGTATGCTAACTCAATCAGGTTGATTTCCTGATCTAGAGAAAGGGGTAGAGCTGCTGGTGGTCTCAAGGGATGAAGATCGAGATCCCACCATTGCAGCCTTGTAATTTATGGAAGAGCGTGAGGCTCTGATACCATGTAAAAACTTCGATATATATTCAAAAGTTATTATTTACATATGCTGCAGTTCTTATATAGAGCTAGGGTACATAATTATGGGAGTCTTCCCAATTTAGGAAGACTCTTTATTTGGAAATATCCCTAATATAGCTAGATATTACAGCTAAGGATAATCTCTAAGGATAATCCCTTAATTAAGGGGACTGTCTACTATTACGGGATTCTCTACAGGAAGCTAAAGTCTTGCTGAGTTTGTCACATAATTTGCAGTGGCGAATCCCATTGTAGATTGTTAAGAATTGTAACTAATTATTTATTCATATAATATTGTGCCTAGTGTATAACAACCTCCTGGACACTTGTATGGTGTAAATACATTCTGTTGTAGCCAATTACTGTATAAATACAGATGTTGGGTTATTGCGTAAGTTGCTCATCAATTTGCTTCTTCCAATTTATCTTGCTTTTTCATTCTTGATTTTTCTTAACTTAGATAAATGCTTATGAGGCTTTGTTAGGTATTGTTTGGGAGTTTCTTTGTCTACTGGATTGTCCCATATTGTTCAGGATTAATAAGAATTAACAAATCCAATTGGGACTACGCTGCTTCTTTTTGCTTAATTGTATATCTAGACTCGATGCATTTTAAACTCTAGATTATAGCATGAACTGCCTTGTTTTTGTTTTCATTTTTCTTTTCTTTTCCTCCCACCTGTGCCAGATGGTATGTTTAGAGAATTTGCAGTCATGGCTGGCAATTACGTAGACGTAATTTGATTAATCATCTACCAGGATACACTTTCAATCATACATCTGTTATATTGGTTTGAATGACCTTGTCATACTTGAAGCCATATGAAGATCAATATTAAAAGGGCACATTTTCCTTTGTTTCTTTCAACATGATAAGCTTGCAGCTTTGACTCTGCTGCTATGGCAAAAAGTAGACACCTTGCAATTTATGATTAAGATATTTGTTTCAGAAAAAAAAAAAGACAGTTTCAGTGACATAGTGTTGGTTTTCAAGTACTGATTGAAAAGTCGTATAATTTTTTGGGGGCACATATGTGTTAGGTTACCAGCTTCATATGGAAAGAATATTACATTCAGGAAGGAGATCATTGATTAACTGTTCAATACAAGCACAACTTGATTGGTAATCTTTATTTCATCCTTGAGACCAATATTGTTCCTGCTTTCTGGTTCTGACTGTTTAAAGGGAAGGAATTAAAGCAACAGGCTGTACATCTGTATTAAAAATCATAGGTATGTTGAAGTAGCTGAATGGTACTATATCCAATTTGATAAAAAATAAGTTTTTTCCTCAAGAGTAAATTTGTTATTCTTATTTCAAGTTGTCATGTGCAAGTTGGTTTGAGTGTTTGTTTAGAATCTGAAACTTAAAAATGAGTTGCGCTTTATAAATTTGTTAAGAAGCAACGTTAGGTTTTCTTACATATGATTTCTGTGAGATCTAGGTTTTCCAAAAGTTACAGAAGCTTGGTCTGATTATGCAAGGAAGGACTTACAGTTTTATCATTTAATTAGAGTTAGCCTGCATTGAAGTCCAAAGACAGAAAAGTGTTGTTTGGTTGGTTGGTAGGGAAGAAATGGCGTGAAAGTTTGGTCATATGGAAAAATTGGAAAGCAATCATCATCGTGAATAAAGCTGGGAGGAAAAGGACGGAAAAAGCTTTTGATTTTTCCGACTGCAGCATTAAAACAAAGGGGCTCCAATTTGAGTTAATCCATGGCTAGAAATTGAAAATTGTAGGGTCGGTAAATTTTCTTCCACAAGCAATTCAGTTTACCATAGCAGACTGCCTTTGGAGGACAAAAGAAAATGACAAGATTACATGATCTACTCACGAGTTTACATTCATGATGAGAATCTTGATTTACCTTTTTGTGATCAATTCTCTGAATTTGTGAACACTAGGTTCAAACATAAGGTCCACTGGACTATAACTGTGGTCCACTGCAGCAAATATAACATATATAGTATTAAATACTTTCATTGTAGCTTTAGAAGGTAACATACTTCCTTTGGAGCATTTCTATTAAAGAAATGCTTTAATTTCCGCCAGGAATAGTGTTTTTGAACTTATCTTCTGGATTTTAGCTCTTTAATTTTAAAAAGCAACAGAGATGTCACCTGGTCTCCTTTTTAGTTTACTAGTGTCTGCATCTTATTCATCAATTTATGCAAGTACTTAACAATATAAGAGAGGACTCAAATTTAATTTTCTGCAGAATACATAGGGTGCACTGATTTTGTGGAGAAGGGAACAGACCTTGTTGTTTTCCGCACCTGCCCTCTTGAAAAAAGTCAGGTTGTGTTTCAAATTGGCACATCTGATGCTGTGAGGGCTCTAACTGCTGCACAAGTGGTGTAAGTTCATATCTCATTTATGCTTATTGTTGTGGGGGTGGGCGTGACAATTTGAGTGAAAAATATCAATTATGGCAAATGTAATGGCTCTAATTATTTGTTAGTTTAGTGTATATTATTGGCTGCTTTTTGGATGCTGTCCTGCTATTATTTGAGTAAGTAAATGGATTTAGTTTTGCAACAGAAGACTAGCTGTGTTTTTCTTTGAAGGAAAACATATTGTGTATTTAGGAAAGTTTTCATGGACCCTAACCTTTAAATATGTGTTTCTTGTACTGAGGTTGTATTCAGGGTACTTGGTAATTTTAGTGGTTGCTTAACCTCTTTATGGTTGATTATACCCAGAATAGGGGTTACTGTCCAAAAATCGAAATTTGGAAAGCTATGCTCAGTTTCTTTAGGCTTGGGTGATATGGATGAGTGTTTTATTAGGAGTTTATTAGAGGAGTATGAGTGTTTTATTAGGAGTCTATTAGAGGAGTATTTTATTTTTAGTAGAAGTGTATTATTTCCCTATTATTTCTGCACTATTTTCTATTATAGTTATGCTAATAAAAACAGCTTAAATAGGAGTTTTTCTAAGAGTTCTAAAACAGCTTGAATAGAAATCTTTCTAGGAGTCCTAGTTTAGGTGGAACTTTTCTGTTTCTTTGCCTATATAAGGCTATTACGTTATGCAATAAAGTAAGCAAGAAGTTATCATAACAATTAGCTTAGGAGTAGAGTAAGTTAGTCCAATCTCGGCAGACCCTGTCCTTGATAAGTACTGTCAGTTTTGCATCACCAAAAATAGGTTCTGCAAGGAAGGGAACCAACATAAATAAGGGGAAAGAGATTAACTTTCCTGAGAATTGTCCTTGGACTTGATCTCAAGCACGGTCCCATAACAATTTGGTATCAGAGTAGGAGTTCATGGACGAAACAGTCCATTCAACTGCAAAGCAATCTTCGGTAGATTGGCAGATGGATCAGAGGATTTGGGCATTAGAGATGGGGCAGCAAGAATTGAAGGCTCAATATGCAGAGATTATTCACATGCTTGCAAGGTTGGAAGGTGCAAAAGTGAGCGAGTATCAGGCACCATCACCACCACCTCGGGAGGAGAGGACTGATGGGGGCAGCGGGGCAGGAATGGTGCCTAAATATACTAAGATGGAATTTCCAATGTACGATGGCTCGATGGATCTGTTGGTTTGGCTTCACAGGTGTGAGCAGTTTTTCCAAAGTCAACAAACAACGGAGGAGGAGAAGGTAAGATTGGCTGCCTTTAATTGAATGGGGGAGGCCCAATTGTAGTTCTTTCAACTTGAACAAAAAGAACCAAGGATGCATTGGTACTCTTTCAAAAGCCATTGCAATATGAGATTCGGCCCTTACCTTAGTAACATCCGTGTAAGAGAATTGACAAACCTCAAACAGGCAGGGAGTGTAGAAGAATATCAACGCCAATTCCAAAAACTGTTGGCTCGAACCATAGGGCTTCCATGAGACCTACAAGTAAATCTATTCACGGCTGGGTCGGTAGAAGGGCTGCAAATCGAGGTGGAGATGCAATATCCTGTTAATCTTGGAGCTGCAATGAACTTAGCAAGACCATGTGAAAGAAAATTACAATGTATGTAGATGCAACACACCCAAGGGGTAAGAGGCAGTCGAAACACCACCCTATGGCCATTTTCGCAGTTGGACAGTAGCAGTAACAACACTAGCACGAGTACAGCCACACTTTTATGAAGTAAGATAAACTCAGGGTTTAAAACAACAACCTCCAATATAGCAAGTACTCCACCCCCATGGGAAGACGCTTAACCAAAGCGGAAATGTTGAAAGAAGAGAGAAGGTTTTGTGCTACAATTGCAACGAGTCTTATTCGGTGGGGCACAAATGTAAGAGACTATTTTGGATTGAGGTAGCAGATTCTGAGGAAGAAGAGGAGGAGATATCTTTGCATACCATCACTGGCATAACTTGATTTCGAGCTTGAGGGCAAGCTCAATGTCGAAGAGGGGAGTGATGATATGGATGAGTGTTTTATTAGGAGTCTATTAGAGGAGTATTTTATTTTAGTAGAAGTCTATTATTTCTGCACTAGTTTCTGTTATAGTTATGTTAATAAAAACAGCTTGAATAGGAATCTTTCTAAGAGTCCTAAAACAGCTTGAATAGGAGTCCTAGTTTAGGTGGAACTTTTGTGTTTCTTTGCCTATATAAGGCTATTATGTTATGCAATAAAGTAAGCAAGAAGTTATCTGATAAGTAAATGGATGAAAATAAGGTATTTTATTTATATTTAGCTACAACCTCGTAGTGTAGTCTACAATAGCCAAGCTAACCAGCCACTAATGGCCCTTCAGCTATCAGCCGAAACAATGCAAGTATTCAGATATCCCTCGCCTTGCACTACCCCATCCCTTACATAGTCCTTTGCTCTCTCTCCTCTAACTAACTTCTCTAACCGTTTGATGACTC
>JAOQMQ010000194.1:23812144-23823485 GCA_027563845.1 Erythroxylum subrotundum
CGTTTACAAACAAGAGTTAAAGTAATTCTTAATCGAACAAAGTTGTTGTTTTAAACGAAAAGAATTCACAAAAAAAGAGTTAACAAAAAGTTATCACAATTCAACCCCCCCTTCTTGTGTATTTGTATATCGTTATTAAACATTGTATTAACTTGTGATTCACTTCATCTCTTGGTTCTTAAAGCTATTAATCAATCAAACTTAAGATTGTATCTAAGTTGTTGACTAATAAGAGTGTTTAGAATATATATTTTTATTCATTTAATCTTAAGAGAGAACATCAGTCATTGAGTATTTATTAATGAACTTAATTTTATATCGAAAATCTATATTAGTTTGATAATGTAGGTGACTCGAAACTAAAGTTCGTTATTAATTTTTCAGATCTGAATATTTTCATTTATTTCCAATTTTGTCATTTTTAATTTCCTAAATTCACGTTAATTCAACATCCTCCCAATTTATTTTAGTTTTCAACTCATATAATATTTACTAATAGATTCCTAGTAAGAATGATCTCAATTTTTCAATAACTACATATTTCATTATTAGAGTTAGTATTAATTTAATTGCAGACATCAACATTACCACTTAGGCTTCTTAGATCTAATTTGAGGCTCAACATATGTTAGTAAAACGTCGTAGTTGCATAAAATGATGTTTTTACAATTTTAATTTAAAAAAAGCTCAGGCCGAGTCAAATCAAGCTCAGGCTTAGAATAGGGATTAGTTTCTCCGGGCATGATTGTATTCAGGCTTAGGCTTGTTGTTTCGAGCTCTAGCCTTAACAATTTGAGTCCGACTTGATTCGGCCTATTGTGATCCCTATTTTAAGCCAACAATTAAAAAATTAAATCAATTTTATGGGTTTAATTGTAAATTTTAAATCGGTTAATTTTTTATTTTAGTTTATGTTAACCAATTTATTATTATTTATAAAAATTAGTAGATAAATTAGTTAATTTTCAACTTAAATCTGCCGTTTCTATGCTTCTAACTACTTTTTCATGTCCTAATAAAGACAAGAATCATAATAAAATAAAATAAAAGTTGGTGAATAATGCTTACAAATTTTGCTAATTAGGGGTGATTAGGTTTCCCAGTGCCTCAAGTATCAATCATTCTGGAAGTGAGGACGACAAGTTCTAGTGCAAACAGCTTCACTCCAGAATTTACTTCCATAACCGTCAGATCGAACCATTGACGCGCGTAGATCCCACGATCCTTCTTCACTAGCTAAACTATTTGAGGTGTACGATAAATGCTCGTACCCGATTTTCTCTTTCTCCAAGGGAAGGGCAAAACCGTTAATAGAAACAGAATAAGAGGGTAATATAGGAAAAGCAACTCAATATATTTCTTCTCCTTCTCCTCCTCCACGCTGCAGATATAGGCTGTGTCTTGCTCCTTATCTGGCTTTCTCTGCGTTTCTCTTCTGCTGTTTTTACACCAAAAGATTAATGAAAAAGTAAATTATTCGGTAATATAGAGGCATCTCTCGATCAGGTACTTCCTTATCTCTGCTTCAACGAACATTAGATTTTCAAGAGATTTATCTTGATTTCATTTTTGTCAATATCGAGTTTTTTTTTTTTTTACTCTTGGAGAAGTTACGAAAGTTTGCATCTTTATTGAGTAATGCCCATTCATGTTCTTGGGGGGTTATGCAAGTTTTCTTGGTTTGCCAATGTTTGATTTATTTTATTTGGTTTATTCATCAGGAATGTGTCTTTTTTTTCTTATGTAGGTTTAGATAACAAAATATAGTCATTTGAGCGGCTTGTTGAGGACATTATTTTCTAGATCTTTAATTGTGAAAAGGGCTGCATTTGGTTCTTTAAATGATTAACGAACATCTGAGTTTTGTTCTTTATGAATTTCAACCTCTAATCTTTACTCAGGGACGAATTTTTGATATGCCTGATTACCTTTAGAATAGATCTTGTATTTTATTCTGTAAGTACAAGGCCGTTTGGTGCTTTAGACTTGCTTATATGCTAATTCATATAACCCAAGAGTAGTTTGTAAACGTAAAAAATTGTTTAAGTTTCAGAGTTATGATGATGAAGGTTGAAAATTGAAGTTCTAAAAATGGTCGAATGTTTTTTAGTAGCATTCAGAGTTGATCGTACAATAGCAAGGTGATGTTGCAAATTATCTTTGTTGATGGTACAAAATATGTGTAAGATTTTCTTTCATTTGGACATAAAGTTTTAAACAGTATAAGCATATTATCTATAGAGAGTAGAGCCTAAATCTTGAGTCCTGTGAAATTTATTGTTGAAGTAATTTGTCCCTTTTCAGCTTCTTAGTTTGTTTCAGTAGAATGCATTAGAATTATGCTTTTCTGCAGGAGAGAAAGATGAACTTTGGGGTATCTCTCTTTGTATGTACAACTGCTTACTTATGATTTTGGTGAAATGAGTGCATTTCATATGCAGAAATACATTTCACTTGAATGTAGCTTGGTTGTTGGTTGGAGCAGTGATGAAGTATTTCACATAGTTTCTTAACTATGGGATATGAATTACTTCACTCCTTGTGCATTTTAGCTGTAGCAGCCGTTGTAATGCCTTGACCCTCTCCGCACTAGTAAAATTATTCACAAATATTGCATTTTACCATTGTTTGATATGGAAATTATTCCGTTGATATATGGCCAAATTCGTATGTGAATCCTTTCTTGAATTCTGATTTTTCCCACTCGTCCTTTCAGACACTAACAAATCATACTTGCTATAGATGTGGCCATGCTCATGCAGTTCTTTTTTAATATTTATCCAAGTTTTCACTAATATTTTGTCATTTCACTAGTTTGTAGGTGCTTTGTATATCATTTCCTGGCGGTGTGAAGCCAGTGATATAGCAATATTTGAAAGGGCATAGAGAAGTGATGATGGATCTGAATCCTATAAAGGATGCATTTGACCGTGTTGCAAAGAAGCAAAAGCTTTCCAGTTCTAAGACCCGAGAAGTCATTGACCAGACACTACAAGAAGTTGAAAGGGCATTGGAAATCCTACATCCAGGACAGTCTGGATCTGAGCTTGATTACAAATCTGTACTCGTTGAGCTTAAGAAAAAGTTGACAGAGATTGCTCCACATAGTCAGATGGAAAGCACACAAAAGGAACTTAATGTAGCCTTGAGCAAGTATCCCAAGACCCTTGAGAAATCCTTTAACTCTGATATATCGAAAGCTTACAGAAATATTGAATTTGATAGCCACACTGTTAACCAGGTAATTGCATGTCACTTCTACCGGCAGGGCCTCTTCGAAATTGGTGATTGCTTCATAAGTGAGGCCAAGGAACCTGAAGCTGCTGTCGCGATGAGGTCCCTTTTCTCAGAAATGTATCTGATACTTGAAGCTATGAAGAGCAGAGATCTAGAGCCTGCACTAAAGTGGGCTGCTGCTAACTCTGAGAAGCTCAAACAAAATGGCTCAGACCTTCAACTGAAACTCCACACGCTACATTTTGTGGAATTACTGCAAACTGGAAGCAAGAATGAAGCTCTCACGTATGCGAGAACTCATATTTCTCCATTTGCCTCTGTCCATTTGGGTGACCTACAGAAGCTTATGGGTTGTCTTCTATGGGCTGGGAAGCTTGATCAATCCCCGTACTCCGAACTACTGTCGCCAACTAATTGGAATAAAGCCGCTGACGAACTAACGAGGCAATTCTGCAATCTTCTGGGCCAGTCTTCTGAGAGTCCATTGAGCGTGACTATAGCGGCAGGTTTCCAGGTTTTACCACCATTGCTGAAGTTCATGAATGTAATGGCAGGGAAGAGGCAGGAATGGCAATCAATGAAACAGCTGCCTGTGCCCGTGGAGCTTAGCCCAGAATTTCAGTTCCATTCCATCTTCATATGTCCAGTGTCTAAGGAACAATCAACGGATGACAACCCGCCAATGCTGATGCCCTGTGGTCATGTTCTGTGCAAGCAATCCATCAATAGGATGTCTAAGAATAACTCAAAATCTTTCAAGTGCCCTTACTGTCCATCTGATATTGATGCAACAAAGTGTAAGCAACTATATTTCTGATGTTTACCCTCACCTGTACAATGGTTTACTGTATCAATTTGATCTCTTCCCACCCTTGAACAGTAAAGAAATGAGTGCAAGCTGGTCTGCCCTGTGCTGTTTCTTAATGCATTTGTTGTAAACAGACATTCCTTTTATATCGATCCCAGGAACATAAAATTCGCAGGTCAGTAGAAAGCTTAGGATTTAGGACAGGGAAAGAGAAGGGTGAATGCTACGTCAGCATTTTAGGGTAAGAGAATTTGTCCAATGAAACAAAATGAACCCTTTTAGATAATTCTAATTAAAAATAATTTCTATTAAGTCATTTAAACACAAATTTTAATCTGAAAAAGCCTTATTGTTTCCTTGAACCATGGGGTCTTTGTCTTTGGCCCAAAATGGTCGATCTGGGTTGGCCTTCCTTGCTGTGGACACAATCGTACTTGATGGTGAAAAGGACAATGAAGTGAAGTGAAAGGCATCTCTTATCTTTATCGGGATTTGAAGAAATTTTGTATTCTTCTTCGTGCTTCTTCTTCTTCTGCATTATTATAATAACAAGTACACCACATAAATAAAGTAAATGGTAACTCATCAATGCCACTAAAAGCTGTTTAAAGGCATGCGCAATTTAAGGAACACATCAGTAAGATCAGATGTTGGGCTAAAACTAAAAGACCCTTTTCTTTTTTAAGTTAATGTCACCACTTTCTATCACCTACTTCACGCAGATTTAGGCTCGTAATATGACCTTTCCTTATCTAACACATGACTTCTAATAAAATGGCAAACTTGCTTGAGACTTGATCATCCATTTCTTTCGATAGAAAGAAAGTGGTCCTAGCTCTTGGCATGTGATTAACTGATTTACAGTTATTAACAAATGGTTATAATCTTTTATCAATTTTTAAAACTTGAACTCAAATTTAAACCAAAATGAGAAGCGATTTAAGATTTAAGAGGTTTATATTGTATCCTTACTAAAATTTGAATAAAATTTAATTTTGAAATATAATTAAGAAGGATAGTCTTTATCTATTGAAGAATTTAAAATTTAATTGAAAAAAGAAATTATTAAATAAAAATTAGTTGATTAATTTAATTTATAATAATTTATTAATTTACAAAAACTAACTGATTAATTAATAAACTGGTCAATTTTTAACAACGAGAGTTATTAAAATAAATCAAACTAAAATTTAAAAATTAAAACAAAAAACTTAATGATTTAAGGTTTTTTTTGTTGAATGATTGGATTTTCTAATTTTTATTATTCTAACCACGTAATTAAGATTGCCTTGTTAGAAATTACGCTAAGTTTATATGTTCAAATTAAATATTAAATTCAATTTGAATAATCAAAGTAAATTTAACCCATCAACCACTTTGAAAAAAAATTTAAAATTCAAGAGATTTGAATTTAAAACGATGCTTAACATTTGGAGCCATTTGAAGAATCCTCACATACTACTTGGACAACTCTTTAAAAGACAAAGGATGTTGGGGAGGTGGGAGTTAATTTAAGAGTGATTTTATTCTTTTAAGGTATAGATAAGAAACCCTTTAATGGATTTCTTGGTATGGAGATGGACACAACAACTTGGTTAGGAACTTGTACACAAAGTCCAACAAGCTTTAACATCAAATGGTGTATTTACAACATCAAAGGACCACTAGATGTGGTACTACTTGAATTGCGTGACCAAATTCACCACCCAAAGTGCTCATTATCAACTTTCTAGTCCACAGAAAAAAGGGCTAATGCAAAATTCAGTATACCATAAAATAGCACATTGTGTGTTCAGTGATGGAGCCAGAAATGTAATATAAGAGGGTTCGAATATTAATTTTTTTAAATTTTGAGGAGTTTAGTGCGTCACTGATCCTTAAATAACTTCGTTCTTTTATATATTTATATATATATATATGTTAAAAATAATTTTTTTAAAAAGCCTTGGGTGTGTTCATGAATCTGAACCCAATGTTGACAAAATTTGCAATTTGATGATGTGCTAACAAGAGGAGTCCATTGTGATTATGAGGATGATGATAATAATAACTTCTACCTCATCCTGACAGCTAGATGAAAGGATCAGCCATTGATGAGTCCTTTTCTGAAAACTATATAGCTGATGTTGGACTTTGGCATTGAACATGATCGTGTCTATGCCCACGATGAATCCAAAACTTTGGAAGCATTTTTTGGATTGTTTCGAGTTTGTTACATCCTCAATTTATTCAAAATGTATGGATTTATAAAGGGTATACCCCATTGTGGGCTAAATTGACATTAAAATTAGAAACATATGAAAAGTCTCTGTTTCTCATCATTTGATTAGGAGATTTTGTGTATCAACTTTGCTTTTTTGGGTGTAGTGGATGAGTGGGACTCAAATCACTCAAATCTTTTAGATTAATCTTGTATCTTGACCAATATTGGATTTGGCACTAAAAAGCTTCAAAATCTTTCACCAGTGCGCATCACATGAGAGGCTCCAAGGAGGGATTGCTTCAATCATTTCTCAAGTGTACGTTGCATCCCAAAAATCCCTTGTAAAGATATCACAAAATATTTAATACGTAGTTTAAAAAGGTCTAATAGTACATAGTCTTACCTCTAATTAATAATTTTTTAATAAATTTATAAATTAATGATTTAAAATTATAGAAATCATTTGGAAACTTTTGAACATACTAAAACTTCGTGTTTTAACAAAATTTTTATTAGAATTTGTTATCGTTAATTTTAAATTTATTAGTTTATGTTACAAATTTATAACAAATTATAAATTAGCTTATTTAGGACAAATTTAAAAAATAATTATAAACAAATTCAACAACAAACAAACCCATCTTTCTAATAGGCAAATATTTTACATGTATGGAAAACTAAAAAAGTAAAAAGAGCTGGACTGGCCTATTGAGACGAGGAGTGTGGTTTGCTTTTATATATGCAAAAGGGCCTAGCCGTCCGGTACTGCTTGTCGTTATTATGCACTTGGGTCCACTCAATCATTCCAACCCGCATTTCTTTTTTCCTTTTTCACCCAATTAATATATTTATTATATTATATTATCTTGTGTGTTTCAAATTACAAAAGAAAAAAATTTTAAAAAGAAAAAAAAATCAAAATCTAGCGTTCTCGAAGCCATGCAAATCGCTGACCCTGTTCATATGCTTCCTCATTATAGCCACTTTAGCCAATCTCTCGGCGGCTCGCCACCCCGACGTTGGCGTAAGCGGCTCCACCTGTTGACCACTCCTCTGTCGCCGTCGCTGCACCTCCGCCTCCAAGCCGCGCAGGTAGTCACTAGCCCATGACACGTCGCCGCTCTGCACCATCAACGCACGAGCCGACAGCAACAATTGATAAGCTCCCGAGTAATCGCCTTGTTCCATTAAGCGGCGAGTCTCAGCTATAGCTCGCGTGCTGACGTGGAGGTTCCTCAAGCGTTGGATGATTGGCGTCGAAGATCGGACGGGCTGTGCGCAAGGCACCAACAAACTTAGTTCTCTAGACCAGATTTGTTCCTGCGTCGACGGGTCTGTAAACGACGGTCTTACGGACAAGACTTGCTGGGACCCACAGGACGAAGCTGTCACTTTCAGTTCTACAAGTAATTCTCTCTCTTCTTCCGCGTGAAGGTCCCCGACTCGGACCGAACCGTGGTCGAATACGCTGGGTCGACCTGTTAGAGAATAAACCGCTGGGATATCAACTGCTCCTGAACCGGGGGCAAACCCGAGTTGAAGCTGCAGATCTTGAACCACGACGCTTAACAAGCCACGTATACACTTCACTAAGGCATCTTCAGATGGCGCGTGAGAGTCGCCAAAAACAATCGAGTGCGTGGGGATTTCCATCGGGGAGAAACGCGTGGATGACACGAACATAGAGGAACGGTTCTGATTAGTTGACCGTTCATCGTGACCGTTGGAGAAAATCATGATTGTGGAAATTGGATTCTTCTCTCGGCGATCTTCGATCACTTTTGCCGCCTTTTTGAGCGCGTCGTTTACACTCATTCCCAAACCGGTAGTCCCAAGCGCCTCCACAGTCCGACGGGCCGCTCGCCTCCCGTTCGCCGTCATCCTACGCAACGGAAAGAGCCGCTTGGAGCCCGACGAGAACGCGACTATGGACAAGCGGTCGTTGGAGCTCAACGTGGATATCACCAATCTCATTGCACGTTTCATCATCTGAGACTTGAAACCGCACATTCTCTCGCTGACGTCAAGCACCGTAACTAAATCGACTGGCGTACGGCGCAATGTGGTCTGAGCTGACGGCGCTCTCACTTTCAAAACCACCGCGTGCGTTTGGTGATTCCTCCCGATGGCCACGATCGCAGATTCCGGCAACAGCGAGACTTCAACGTTCTTAACAACAGCTTTTTTTGGAGTTGGACTTACAAAGAAACCTTTGAAGCGAAACGCTTCGCTTTGATGCTCGTCCTCGACGACGTCACTTTCGTTTTCCTCCAGCTCGGGAATGGGGTTGAAGAGTGAACCGTGAGAAGGCGACATTAAAGGCTCGTCGTCGTTATAGACTCTCAAACTCTTGGCTATAACATCCTTGAGCTTGCTCTCTTGCTTTCTAATCTCCTTGGGCTCGTCACGGTGGCCGGAAAACATCGGCAGGTGCTTCCAGGTGGCGCTGCAAACTGGACAGATGATGAGGTGTTGCTGAGCAGCGACGCAGTGGAAATGAAACACATGGTTGCATTCAGCAGTGAAAATAGCAGTTGCTTGACCACGTTTGACACTCTGAGAACAGACTCCACATCGAGTACTGGTTGATTTAGACAGGGCTTTGAGGAAGGAGAAGGTAGAAGGCGATCTGGGGGATGAGGGATTTGAGAAATGGAACAGTCTTGGGCTATAACTGGTTTTACAATGGAGTTTAGGTGGGCTATTGGGTACGGAAGAAGAATTCGGTGTGGTGGTGGTCTGACACCGGAGACTAGGCGTTGACGGGTTGGAGAAGAAACCCCTTATGATTCTGGGACTGTGAGTAATAACATCGCTTGATTTGCTCTTGGTTTTGGTCTTCTTGTCGTTGATGGATTGGTTTTCTCCAAATAATGTGGTTTCTCGCTGCTCCTTGGGAATGAAAGTACAGAACGCTCTTCTCCAACCACTCACCATTGTTGAACGAAATCAAACTCTGTTTTCGATAGGATTTGATTGGAGAACAGATATGGGTTGAACATACATGAGGAGAGACAAGTTGAAGAGGATGGGTCTTGGTTTGTTTTTACATATGAATGTGTTCTGTTGCTGTTGGTTACGTTCCTTTTTCTATCTTTCCAAAGCTCTCAAAAGATATCTGAATCAAAAAGGTCTCACTCACCTTTCTCTCTATCTGAGGGGGGCGGGGGGCTATATTAATGGGGACATGAATTGTATAGTAAGTAGTAAAGAAGCAAATAATGAGGAGGCTTTTCCTTGTACAAAAGGGAAGGATAGGTTTTTGAGTATTTAAAGCAAAGTTAGTATTGGGATTTGCAAATTTTACTGGCATCTGCAAGTTGTTGTCACCCGCGGTAATAAGTCAACGGGATAAGAAAGAAGAAGAAGAGAAGACTCTGTCGTGTCACCTCTTCAAACAAACTCCAAATAAAATTAAAAATAATACTAAAACGGGTTGAAGTTATTTTTAAAATAGTTTAAGAATACCTTTAAAATATATTTTTTAAAAATTTTAAATTTTTAGTTTTCCTAAAAAATCAATTTTCTTAAGCTTCGTTTAAAAAAATCATATTTGTACTAATTAAATATTATTTATATAACTATTTAACTCAGCTTTTAATTTCAACTCGAACTAATTAAATATAATTCAACCTAATAATTTATCGTAGTTATTTTAAATTATTAACTTAAGTCAAATTTAATTTATTATAATCAATTTTAAAAATTGAATTAGGTCATCACATCAGTGATATTTAATTTTTTTGACTAAAATCTAAAAAATGAATTTTTTAACTGAAAAATAGAAGTAATATTTATGAAATTTTCTTAAATTTTTAATTTTGGGAGAGGTTTATATCTTTTACCTTTAGATTATATATTTTAAATTAATTATTAGATTAATTATATTATACCTCTTTTACTTCCACAAAAATATTTAATTAAGTTATTAAAAAATCGACGTCGTAATGTAATAAAATATAAGTAAATATATATTTTGGAGGGTTTTAAATTATTTTTAATATATTTAAATTTTTTACTTTCAAAAAATCATTATTAATCACGTTGTACATAACTCTATATTATTTAATAGTTATTTTTGTTTTAATTTCTAAAAGTTGTATTTGTACTATGCAGCTCCTTGCTGTGAAACTCTGATCTCTCTTGATCTTTGTCTGTTCGTGGTGGGGTATGTTTTCTTTTCCGTGTGACCATGGTATACAGAAACAAGAAATTAATGAGTTTGGCTTCACCCCAGGAGGGCATAACAGTCATTCAATATTTCTTCTTTGCTAATCAATTTATTAAAAATAAAAAATCGATTTTTTTATTAATCATTTCGGCCATAATTGAATTAACATCATTTAAAGCCTACTTTTAAGTATTCTATTCCTAATCCTAATTACTTTTCTAACAAAAAACGTAGTTATTCAAAAAATAGTGATTTTATTAAATTTTTATTTATTCTGAATTTTGAATTGATTAGTCTTTAATTAGGAATTATTGAATTAAATCAATAAGTTTTAAGTTTTAAATAGGAATAAAAGAAATAAACATATAATTTAATAAAAAATCTTAATTTTAAAATTCTCAGAAAAACATTTTTTAATTTTTCAATTTCTAGAAAAACACATTCCCTTAACTTCAATTAAAAAATAATGGAGAAGAGTAAATATTAAACACAGACTAATTAAATGTTGTTTACATAATAATTCAATTTAGTTGTTAACTCATAGTAATTAAATCTAATTTAATATAATAATTTATTATAATTATCTTAAATTGTTAATTTAAATCGATTAGAGTCTAGTTAAATTATCATATTAGTATTATTTGATTAATTACATATGATGTTCATATTATATATTTTTAATAAAAATCTAAAAAAGGTTTTTCAAAAGAATAAAATTTTAAGTTTGTCTTTTACCTTTAAAAAAATCTTATATTTTAATATTTAAAATACTTATTCATTTTACAATAATTATTTGCATTTGATAATACGTACTAATCACATCTAATAAGATTATTGAAACATATAATAATTATTAATCTGTCTAAAGTAATTATTTTGAAACATAATTTTATAAAATCATTGCCTCAATTTGCTAATCATA
>JAOQMQ010000194.1:23823585-23840613 GCA_027563845.1 Erythroxylum subrotundum
AATAATTATTAATCTGTCTAAAGTAATTATTTTGAAACATAATTTTATAAAATCATTGCCTCAATTTGCTAATCATACAAAATCTTCATTATTATTTTTTATCGTGGACGAAAGAGAGGAATCTCTTAGGGAACGAGAAAGTGTGGAGAGTAACGCCACAGTAAAAGTTGGATTTTAACATTAGCGGTGAATCAGCACAGTAAAAGTCTTCAAGTAAAAGTAAACAGATTGAATTGAAACAGATGAAAGCGTGTCAGTTAATGTCAAATAATTATCAATTATGATGGTTAATTAAGCTTCATTAATTGGGCTCAAACTCAGAGAGTAATTATAAGGTTTTTTTTTAATTTACTTTTTACCCTTGCGGTTAAACTAAGTCACTCAATGTTTAAAGGCTTTAATTTAAAATTTGGTATTATTGTTAATTAATGTGTACTCTGTGGCACGTGATACTTACTTTATTTTACGTGTTATCAATGTAATCAATGTATATGCATCGTGATTCGTGCATGCCAATGACTACGTCGGATTTGGAGAATCAAATCTCGTAATATCGTTGCTATCGTATTCTAATCTCATCCATTATATAATGGGATTTAACAAAACAAAGTTAAAATACTGTAATTGGAACAGAAAATTTGACGCCTAAATTTGGATATCCTTTTAAAATTTGAACATAAGCTGAATTTTAGCTTAATTTTAGAAATTTTAATTAAGTTTTAAGTTAAAATTAAAATATCAACACTATATCGAAAACAATAAACAAACATAAATATTTTTAGAATAAAAGATATATCTCTTTTGTAGTTTAATAAATATTTAAAAAATATCATCTTTAAATTTTTGAAAAATGGTTCTTTAAATTTTCTGTTTTTTTTAAGATATCTTTTCTGGTTAAAAAATAACTACGAAGCATGTAAAACAAATATTAGATGTGAACTAATCAAATATTACTAATATGATTATCCAACTCAGTTCTTGATATCAAATCAAATTAATTAAATTTAATTTAAATTAATTATACTAAATTATTAATTTAAGTTAAATTTAATTAATTATATTTAAGGAGTTGAATTTTCGTGTAAATAGAATTTGATTAATTCATGTCTGAAACTGCAACATTGTGATATATAAAAGGATCTAAATGTTTAATGTTGTATATAAACTATCATGAAAAAAATAATAGGTGTTTAAAAATTTTCATAATACGTAATACAAAATAATTTCTATTGAATAGGGTGCTAAAAATAATATATTCCAAAATCTATTAATATCAAAATGAACTAATTATATACTATCTTGTTGTTTGATAATGATTTAGATATTATTTTCTTAAAAAATCTCGTAATTACAATGTTTTAAAAATTGGAAGTAAAATCGGTAAAATAAAAAGTTTTAGGTTTAAAAGATTCAACCAGAATTAGACCGTCATAAAATCATAAAAAAAGATTGTCCTTATTTATGGAATAATTTGAAATTTAATTGAAAAAAATTATTAAATAAAAAATTATTTATTTATTTTAGTTTGTAAAATTTTATTTATTTATAAAAATTGACTGATAAATTAATAAATTGATCAGTTTTTAACAACAGTAGTTAGTAAAATAAATCAAACTGAAAAATTAAACGGTTTAAGATTTTTACGGTTGAACCGACCAAATTAGTTGAATTTTTTAAAAATTAGATAACTATAATCTGTTTGGAAAATTGACAATATTTATATTTTAACACTATGAAAAAATGGTATTAATTTGGTCAGGTCGAAAATACTTTCATATTCGTATAGTAAACTTAGTCGGCAAAATCGATAGATAGCATAGTTGAAAGATATTATTGTATACTGTAGGCTGGTCTTTGTTAATATAATTGTACTCTTCTACATGTAAAGTTGTCTGCAATTGTACTCTTTTTCAACAGAATTAAATAACATCTTATCTTTTTCATGGATAAGTAAAAAGATCCATCAACGTCAAGTGTACTAATAATTTATAAATATCAGTCTTTTTTATTTTTTATTTTTTATTTAAGTTATCGTAAAACAGTTTTTCTTGTTATTTATAATAATTTTAATACTAATATTTAAAAAATAATTAGCTAATAAAATATTGTCACACATTATATATTTAAAATATCTAAGTCAAGAGTAGTGAACCAAAACCTTATAAGTTAATGTACATCCACATGCTCTTGCCTTTGACCACACTCAAATGAAAGTAATTAAAAAATAAATCAGGCATATAAATAAGCAAAGAGATTATATTAGTTAGATAATATTTTTAATGCATCGATAACTTAATTAATAAATTATATAATATGAATTATATTTTTAGTGATTTGAAATAAAATAACGTACTTAATTTAAATAAGTATTTAAGAATATTGATGTCAAATAATTAGTTAATAATTAAAAAATTAAAGCTTAAAAGTTTTTAGAGAATTAACAATATTTTAAACTTTTAACCAATAATTAAAAAACTAAATCAATTTAACTAATTCAACCGTAAAAACTTTAATTCAGCAAACTATTTGGTGCAATTTTTAACTTTTTAATTTAATTTATCTATATAATCGGTCGATTTATTAATTAATCAATTTTTATAAATTAACCAGTTTTTACAAATTAAAATAAATTAGTTAACTTTTATATAACATTTTTAAATTAAATTTTACTTTGAATAATCTCTTTTTTAAAATTTTATTTCAAAATTATTTAATTTTTATTATAGTCTAAAATTAATTAAAATTTTTAAATTTTAAACTTTTTATTTTATCAAATTTTGATTCGATTATTACTTTTAAGTCGTTATTACTCGAACTCAGGAAGGACAGAGGTACCCTTTGGTGTCACAATCACAGCAATTAATGTTTAAGGTGAGTGTCCCTTTCCACATCAGATATCAAAGTCTAGAACCTAAGATTTTTATCCACATCTCCAGCACAGCCTATTCCTCTGAGATCAGTCCATATGGCATAATAGGCTTCTTCTGGTTGGCTTACCAATTTTAGATTTTTAAAATTAAAAAATTGTTTTAATTTTTAATTTTTCTCAAAAACTCTTTCTTTTAAAATTCTTTTAAAAATAAAGATAAAACACAGATAATAATATTAATAGTAAATACAGACTAATGGACTGTTATTAATATATTAATTTGAATCAACTCTGAAATTTGATCTAAATTAATAATTATAATAAATTTTCATTCATTCATGTGAGTTATTTGGAAGCAATATCTCTACTAGTTAAGGTTACTACTGAACCTCTTCCGATCCTACGTCTCAACGAAATTTTTACTCGGTGTTGTTATCGTTGTTAGATAATTATATTAAATTATTAATTTGAGTCATATTTAATTAATTTTGTTTAAGTTTAAAAGTTCAGTAAAATTACCTTATAAATAATATTTGATTATTACAAATATAATTTTTATGACAAATGTATTTCATTGTTATTTTTAACAAAGTTAGATAGACAATAGAAGAAATTTATGTCTTTTATTCTAAAGAATATAATTAAATAAAAATAAGAATAATTTAAATTTACAAAATATTATTTAAATCAAGTGTATCATTTAATTTAAAATTAATTATTTGTTAAATAATTTTTCGAAAATTGTAATTTATAAATTATTAAATTCTACTAAACACTAAAGTAACTAATTATCAAGCGTCTCTTAGAGATGGTCGAGTTGGTGGAGTAGGGGGCATGGAGTCAAAAGATCTTGTTATTGAATCTCCCTATTTATGCTCTCTCGATTAAGTCTGTCATACAGGACTTGCCTAATACAGAGTGCTTGATTGGTGTGATTTGTAGGCTATTGTGCCAGTCTAAAGATTTACCCAGTACACATTTAAAAGATAACGACAGCAAATTCTTCTGTTTAAAAATAATAATAAATTATCAAGCTAAACAAATTATTCCATAGCATTTAGCATACGCTTTCCGCTTTGCAGTCGAGTAGAGTCAAAACCTTATTATCATCAAATTGTATTCCTTTTCTTGTTCTTTAGCAAGAAGCCAACTCCTGAACATAATACAATAAAGCATTCTGTTAAAGCCAGCAAAAAAATGAAAAGAAAGGGAGTTTGAGAATGAGACTATGAATCTTCCTATAACGACAGAAACGAATGATGGGGATGATTGGAATTCGCTTGGCCTCAACCTCTCGCATGTTACAGCAACCAGAGAACACAATAATAACTAGTTAATCTTAATCAAATTGGAGTTAACGTAACTTTGGGTTGCATGATTAGCAGTTGGTCTTCTAAGATTCGACCAAACTGCCATAAATATTAGGTAAAGTCACATGTACGAGCAGGAAGAGGAAGAGGAAGAGGAAGAGGAGGTAATGAGTTTATGCCAAATAAATAATTATGGAGTAGACTAATAATTCCCATAAGGTGATGGAAATTGAAAGATATGGCTTTGGTTGGTGGTTGAGTGGTTGCCATTATTGGGGCACATGGTCCCAACTCATAAATCAATAGAATCCTAATTAAATAAAAGAAGAAGGAGAAGAAAAGAAAATAGTTGCATACACATATCAACTTGTATAATATTCTTCATTGAGAATCATTAGTAAAAAGGGTTCTCCTAAGAATAAGTAGGGTTAGTAAATTGAGTTTCGACTAATTAGGTTTGTTTTGAAAATGCAGGAGGAAGCATTGACATTACGCATTTTAGTTATCACAACCACGGTTACAGGGTGGTTGTTCCTGTTTTCGTGCGTCACTCTATGTTTCTCTCCGTTCAATAAACAGCCGTAATGAATAAATGGATAGAGAATGGTATATGTGGTATACGAAAATGGGCACAAGTGAATTGATACCCGCAGCCAGGAGAAGAATCAATATTTGCCCTTTCAGGGAATGCCCACATTCCCATTTATGCCAAAATTCCATGATCGAAACTGTAAAGATCACACTTATTATCAGAGAACTTCAAAGGCTTGTCATGTCACTTCCAAAAACAGACCAGTGCTTTAAATGGGACGGGTGGAAAAAAAGGCGTTGGAGTTTAGGGGAACGAAAAGGAGTTGCAATTTGGTGGATTGGAAGCAATTTGACAGGCAAATAAGGTCCAATACTCTTTGAATGACAAGGATTGGTGTCCCTCCAGGTTTGGTTCGAGTCCTGAAAGCCTGCGATGTGGCAGATTTCTGCACATACGCGAAGATCATATCTGCATTCATGTGTTCCTTTCTTCTTCAAATTAATGAGTCTGGTAGATGGAGGTCGACCCCTAACAATTTCTGTATTCCATCTTCTTTTTCCCCTTTTTCCTTCAATTAGGCACGCCTAACACAGGTCACATGAAAAGCGGAAATATTAAAAATTTGAACTAATTAAATTCGACTTAAATTGTTAATTCGAGTTTAATAATTAGGTTAAATTGACGTATATATGAATTTGATTGATTGATTTCGAATCGGACTTATCGATTGGTTTCGAATCCGACTTGAAGACAAAAAAAATATTGCAATCTCTTTGTCTGCTGAATGATAACTCGATTCTTATGTCTTGTGACTTTCTGCGGACAGTTCTGATTTCTGGATCTGTAATGTATGCCACTTTCCTCCTGTGTGCAAACAGCCAATGAGCCTGACGACGAAGCAGTCTAGTCACTGAAAAGCACATTTCATTAGAAGTACTTGAGCATAACTCAGCCAATGAAATGCAGGGCAAGTCCTTAAAAGTCAAATTGTGATGAAAAATTAGGATGAGAGTAACAGAGGAAAAGGGAATATGGATACCTCAACTTGTGGTGGGGAGGAAATCATCCAATCTTGAAATTTTCATGTTCATAAGTGGACATATGAGTTGTTTGCCTATTAAGGTGCCCGAAAATGACTTCTATGGTTGGTTGCTACAGCAATCATCTGTTTAATGTTTGAATTTACTAATATCAATTAGATAGAATTAGTATTTTCTGTTAAGAAAGTTGAGAAAACAGTAAGACAAGAAATTTAAGATTTAAAAGGTTCAACCGGTGTTAAAACTTTATAAAAGCGGCTAAAGAATAAGTAAGATTTAAGAATTTGAAATATGATTAAAAGAGATTATCTTTAACTATTGAAGAATTCGATTTTCAATTAAAAAAGAATATTAATTGATTTATTTTGATTCACAAGAACTTATTAATTTACAAAAAATTGATCGATTTTTAATAACAAAAGTTATTAAAGTAAATCGAACTAAAAAGTTAAAAACTGAACAAAAAATTAATCGGTTCAAAATTTTTATGATTGAACTGACTGAATAAATTGAGTTTTTTAATCATTGATATGAACATCAAATGTATACTGATTAAACATCACTAATATGATAACCTAACTCAATTTTTAAATTCAATATGAACAAATTGAGTACAACTTAAATTAATAATTTAAAATAATTATTATAAATTATAAATTTAAGTTAAATTTAATTAATTCAGTTCAGTTCGAGTTCAAAAGTTGAGTTAAATTATCGTATAAATAACTTTTTGTTAGTCTATATCTTAATGTGATGCATGGAAATGTATCTTCCTTTCACTTTTTTGAGTTTTGTATCCTTTGAGCTCAATCAATGCAGGACTTTCCGGTCCATTCATGGCTATAGTTTTAAAGCTTGAAGATAAGACTAGTCTTTCAACTTCCTGAACAGTGACATTCCAGTCCCTCCATAGGTCGTTTCAGGAGTCAGTACAAGCAAATACAATCTTCTGTACATCTGAGAAATTTTCAGCTAACTTCCAAAACTTGAAGTCTGTTGAATTAAGACAAAGATATGATCATTTTCCATATTCGTGGATGCTTTGCATGTGAAACCTTAGAATTAAGTTCATTAAAGGACAAGATCAGGAGCCATGCACCCAATTTAGCACATAGTCCAGAATTGTCAGATAGGGACTCGATCAACATATTTGCCTGTATTATTAAACATCCCCCGATCCCGTATTATTAAACATCCCCAGATCCCGCATTTAAGTGAGACTCTTTATTGTTATTTATACACTTGAAAAATAACAACTTTGAAGAAATTTTAGTAAAATCCTTGAGGATCAGATTATTCACCAACTTATGCAACATTGATTGAAGATCACAACTAATCACACAACTGCTCCAACTTTTCCCAGTAAACAAATCTTATATGATTAACCTTTTGATTCTATGTCCAAAAAATACACAGAAAATCCCATGGCTTAAAACGTTGAAAACATTAACATCATACACACTTAACCTAATCTAAACTGACATGACAACTTTTACTTGGTGGAAATGAATTATTGGTTTATGAACTGTAGAACATAAAAATCAAAGAAACAGTATATGAAGAGCACTTAATGGTAATAATCATGATTAGGCTTGCACTAAGCAAGTAATCGACCAAAGCATCAAGAAAGCCGACCACTGCCACTGATGGCACAAAAAGTCTAAATCCACATCAGTATCTGCACTGGAAAAGGTCAACAATGTATGACTTGAAGTCAAAAAGGAAATATAATTAATCCAGATAATCGTCAACTGGAACATTATGATACATATTGAATTACAGAGAACAGACAGTTATCAGATAATATAGTAAAAACCATATTCTTATTTCCTCCAATATCTGCAGAGTATTCAGAAATAAGAGAATACCCAAAATTGTAATCTGGCAGAAAGTCAAGATCCTGATACTTAAACGCCAATTTGAACTGTAACAGTTTTATAGATTTATATTCTTCAGGTGTAAGTGCCAAAAGTTTGTCTGAGAACTTGATGCATATCAGATTTTATGCAAGACTTATATCTCTATGTGGTTCTATATTCTTCAGGTGCAGGTACTAAAGTTAGTATGAGAACTTGTGAGGCTGTAAAATCAGTAATCACCTTGAGGTGAGCACAAATTCCAAGTTGTTTCAGATTCGACAGTCACAGAACAGAGTAACACTTAAGAAACAACAAACTTCTATATCAATTTGATCACAATTCAGGATAATATAACGTGGATTTAGAACAAACAGACCTAAACAAACATAAAGTAACAGACATTTTTCAAGCAACCAAAACAATGATGAGGCAACCACATCTCAGTAAGCCCCAACCCAAGCCATCCTGTAAACCCATTCCTTCAACAATTTTTGCCTTTGTTTTCATCTGGACTTTGTTTTCCATTCTTCAAATTTGATTGAAAGGAAAGTGATCTACTAGGTTCTGACTCTTGATTTCTCCATTGCCCTTGGAGCTGTGCACCACAACATAAATTTTCAGATGATAGGTCATTTCAGATCTCACAAGAAATTAGCCTATAAAGATGTTTAGCAAAAGACACTATAAATGTAAGCGAAATAGCAGCTCGCAGGAAGAATTTTGGAACTTGGAACTAGTACGAAATCATCATTGTTCTAGTTAGCCTCAGGCATTACGTAATTTTTTCCATAAATTAAGGATTTTAAACCAAAGTTTCTCCGCAAAAAATGCTGTGATTAAACTCTAGCAGTCACGTTCAGGCTTCAGGTCTCAGGCATAATACAAATCGGGTAGAGTTAAGGAAAATGGTTGAGTTGATCTACTGTCTTGATCAGATTATCATGTTGTTTCAAAATATTGAAACTATCTGTTTATACACCAACATAGAGATTAGTCTACGTACCTAAGCCAATGGCATCAGAGCTTTTCATAATTTTAAGCCTCGTGCAAGTTTCGATAAACATCCTGGTACAAAACCAAATGAGACTTAGAACAATGTAATAACAAGAATATAAAGGGGATTTTTCTTTCTTTTGGTTTAGGAAGAGAAACGGAGAAAAGTTCAATCTCTGCTATTATTACAAAATATATGTAACAAAGAAAAGTTGCCAATTGTTCAACATCCAAAGACAAGAAACAATATAGCTGTATCCTTCAGAGTGACAGAAAAAAAAATTTGCTCAAATTTATCCAAACCAAAGCTGGGCAAAGCAACACCAGTTACTGTTAACTGACAGGTTTTTATCTAATGAATGGAAATTTCCCCGAAAACTATATTCAGGCGCACAAATGGGACCAATATGTGTATACATACAAAAAGGGAGAAAATCATCTCGACAAAATTCAGGCAAAGAAATAGTGTCATTTCATCTCAGATACAAGGATATGCAGTATAATGAGTATTCTGAAAGGAAGTCACGCAAAATATCATCGACCAAGAAGATACACAGCATTTCATGCATCAAATCACACAATACACAACCACATATTCACTATACTTCTCAGTTTTCCCTCTACAACCTAAATAAGAATTTATCAAAAATGTATGTGCATCAAATACTCCTATGTTGTAATGATAACCATTGGATACAGGCTCAGAAAGGAAGTAAATGGACTCTACAAAGGGTGATAGACTAGCCATTAGTCTTTCTGGAATGACAACCAAAATCTATCAAAAACATGAAGATTGCAAAGCTCGGTTGGAATCATTTAATTGTTAACTATTTCTCATTGCTAGCTCTCACTTCCAGTTTCTCCTACTCTTCTCTTTCTTGTATCATCCCTAGCTTATATTTTGAACATGAAAAGCAATTCGTCCATCAAGTTAAGCTATATTTAAATACAATTCTGTGGTTTACAGTTAGTCTAGGGAAAATGGAGACAAAGAATGTAGAAGTAAGGCACAGTAAAAACTTACACCCATGGTACATCACCAACAAGCATCCAGTCACCATCCTTATCTTCATATGTAAGTACATATTCTGATCCATGGAGAAGATCGATCAACTTGCTCTCACTCAGCTTTTCCCTCCCTGGAGCTCCATGAGACCCACATTGACCTGAAATCACCAAGAAAATGTAGTAATCACATCCATGCAACACTATGTCTATTTTGAAGAAAGAATCTATAATTAGAGCTTCCAGATGTCTATTTTGAAGAAAGAATCTATAATTAGAGCTTCCAGAACACCAAATCCTTAACACGACATCATCACAAGTGTGACCTCAAGGCCAAGTATATAGAAATAGCTCACCAATGGTAAAACCACTGAACATCTTCTCCAGTGCAGAAGACAAATCCTGATAAGTGGAGTAATTTCTCAGATCAACCTTCCGGAGATAAGGGGCACCATCCATGCTAACCTTCACAAAAAGTGCACCAGGACCAGGCTTTCCATCAACCTCATCGTTGTTCTTTGAAGTAGTAGCCAAGCTGTTCTTCCGGAACGATTTAATTGGAGGCCAACCAACAACCTGTGCTCTGTCAAAAACAAAAATAGCAACCATCATCATTATTATTCCACGCTCTTCTAATCCCAACAACAAATTCCCTGAATTGAAACTAACTTGGCAGCAGGTGCACTACTGTTGTTGTTACAAGCACCGGTAAGGTTTGGCTTGGTATTTGTGGCAAGAGGTTGTTCTTGCAATGCTCTCTGTGGCAACTCTTTCAGTGTAGCTGACTGAGACCCCGAAGGCCTGGATGAAAGCATCGCATTAACTCCCGAACAACCAGGAAACATCCCTTGCCCCACAGAGTGTGGAGATTCGGACTCAGACCCAGCTGCATGAAACATCCAGTTTTTTTGTGTATATGAAGAACCCTTGACCTCTGAGAAACCATCCAAGGTGTCAGAGAATCCCCTTTTGTTGCCTGAAATAACATGCTTCTGTGATGACGAGCAGATCACATCCTTGGAAGGCAGCAAAGGAAAGAGAAATTTTTCATTAAGTTTTCCTTGGCTATCTCTTTCTGGGGATTGGGTTCCTGGAAGACCTAGCCTCAACTCAGTAGCCTTCAGATTAATATTGCTCTTATTTTCTTCAGCCAAGCTCGGGGCTCCAGAGCTGTCAACTGAAGAACAATCTGACAATCCAAGATAGTTTCTTTCCTTTAACCCACAACCATTCTGGGATATGCAATCAATGGAGGGTGAAGAGGCCACTAAAGAAGCACTACTCTGCCCTTCCTCCTCCACACCCAATAAAGGCGTAGACATCAGACTCAGAAATTGACAAAACAGCCTCCTTCACAGCGTAAAACCAAATAAATCCAAGTCAAGATTGCTGCTATTTAACTACAGCACATTGAGCACACCAAAAACTGAGCATTCAGAAGTCAAGAAACCACATAATCATCTTCCATCCTTAAACTAAACCAATTTTCCTCCACAAGAAAGGAAAGTAAACGCAACTATTACCAAATGATCATAGATCTTCATCAGCCATTTGAAGGCACACAAAAACACTTCCAAGCTTAAAGATAAAAATAAAACGAGAAAATAATTGCGGAAATGACAAATTAATAGTTCTACTTGGAAGGTAAAAACAAGTCAAAATCTTGTCTTCTTCATCATAGTAAAATGCAACTGCTAAGGTTGTATTCGGTTGTAACTTTTAACGAACATAAATTACTATATATTTCACTAAGTCAACCACAACTCCTTTTATATAATGTTCGTCAAAAAGAGGTCTGCTAAAATAAGAAAACAAAAAAAGAAAGCATCTTTCACAGTTTCATGTCTAACTTTACCTTTTCACAAAGCAAAGAGTGAATAAACAATAAATAATGGGTTAAAAAAAGTAAGGAGAGGTTCACTCACGAAACACATTTACCATAGAACTAAGACACCAACGAGATCTATCAAGCAACGGAAGAACTCAACTTTCTTTGTTCCATAGTTATAAAAACTTACAATTCTTCAGATTTAGAACTAAGAAGTCAGAATCACGTACCAGAACGGAAGATCCTCGTAAGCTCCGACCGTAAAAGAAGAGAAGATCAATCAACACTTTCAAAGAACCCACAAGGAGAATGCAGAAAGCAAAGTCGCGATAGAGAGAGAGAGATTGGGGAAAGTAGAGTTCCAAGTTCAAGGACCTTCCATCAAAGCAGAAAGCAACAAGAGCTGGAGGCCAACGACCAACTCGAAGGTAAAAGAAAACAAAAAGCTGAGAGGCAGCGTGAGGGGGGCAAAAGGGAAATTAGACCCAAAAGTCAGTGTTATTTTTCTCCAAAGCCGTAGCGGTTCGTACAACATGCGCCGATCTAGGTGGGAATCTTGATCCTACGGCTGGTCTTTGCCTGGTAGGATGCATCGCGGCCGTTGAGTGCTGCAGAGACAAGAATAAACATCTGTCCTTGTCGCATTTAACGTTTGTTTATATTTTCCGCCAGACAAAGTTCTTACTCAAAGATGGTTTGCCGCTTTTATAACATTATTACGAGACTGTCGGATGTTGAATGCCAATTTTACCCCTTTCTTTTTATTGAATGACTAATTCGTCCCTACATTTTAGCTAACCACGAATTAGCTTATTCATGCCTTTTGTCCTAATGTTTATGATTCTAATCAGTGATTTCTTTTGTATAAGGAGAATTTTGTAATTTGCAACAAAATAAAAAACTTAAAAACATGTTAGATAATTTAAGACAATTTAATATATTAAATTTATTATTATAAAATTTTATTTGAATTTTAAATATTATTTTTGTTATTTATTTTTTTATAGGTCATCAAAATATAATTTTCTTTATTAGTTAGAGATAATGTTGATTACTATTAGATCTCTCCAAATCAATGTTATAATAAATAATTCTTTGTTCAGAGTTTTTATTAATTTTCTTATTTTATAAATATAAATCTTTTAATAAAATATAGTAATATAAATAAAGTATTAAAATTATTTTTATTTCTTTATTGGCTAACCTTTGTTAGTATCAAAATTAGTATGTATAATAATTCAAAATTAAAATTTTATAAATTCAGAAAATTTAAACTAAAATTTTGTAAGTATTAAAAGTTTCTTTGAATCACTTTCATAAAAATCTTAATTAGAGATTTAAAAAGCTTAATTCTTCATTGATTATTTAGTAATAATGAGTTACACGTCGGGGTACAACAGGAATTACGCTAAGACAAAAGGGGTCAAAAGGAAATAAATGTGGTAGTCACGAAAGTGATAATTACAGGAATACCATAATTATTACCTGTTCTGTTCTGTCATGTCCAGACTTATTGCTTTTATTACGTAAACGCCCCAAATAATTGTTTCATCTTAACAGCAAACAAACCAAAGGATAGCGGGGGTATAATGGGAAATGAACAGGAAAGTGAATGGGGAATTATGTAGGTGAAAGGAAAGAAGAGTTCGCATTTATTGAAAGAAGAAACAGTAAATAAAGTGAGGAATTAATGAGAGAAACAGGAGAGAGTCGTGTGACAGGGGAACAGGTAAGCGGCAACTTAACTCCGCTTGTCGGGTAACGGTACGGACATGGTCTGTTAACTCCTTTTCCGTTATTACCTTTCCTCCTTTTTAATTGACTGTTTTAATTATTATTAATAAAAAGATTCATAATTTACAGGTTTTATTTGAATTTATTAGCAACAGTATCTTTACTCTGTAAGGGTAATGCTGCGTACTATTAGATTTCTATAAATTTTACACTTAAGTAAAACTTCAATTGAATGTTGTTGATGATGAAAATAAAAAAGATCCATAACTACTTTTTGTTAGGACAATTTTGTCTTTTCCGATAAAATTAGATAACTATTAATTGCATTTTTTAATTTTCAATAAATTATCGGTTACATCACGTAATTTTATCAAGATAAAAATAATAAAGTGACCCAATAAATAATCTAAATCAATAGGTTGAAGTTCGAGTAAAAAATAAATCTCAATTAGTGTGGATCAAACTCGTATCGACCTTGTAATAGGGAAGCCTCATATGGAAACTATATAAATGTTAAGGTCTCCTGCAGTTGCTCATATCAATCGTAAGCATAAGGAATCTTTGACTTATTAAGAGAACTTACGTATTGAGAATACTGCAAAAAGACCTAAACCGCTTATCGGTAAACACTTTCTATAAAGATCCGGAGAGATTCGTGATCGTTTGGAGCTCGGAATCGACATTGAAATCAAATATGGAGTCAAAATAAGGTATTTTGCATTAATTCTGTACGTAATAAGGTCTATACTATGTATTATACTATTCACATATTTTAAAAAAGTATTTGATAAATTAGTGATAGATAATTGAGTCAATGCATTACAAAAATCATGTCTATTAATAAAAGGTGAATCACTAGTTACAAGCAAACTTGTAATATTTAAAAAATAAATGACTTTAAACAAACAGTTTAATTAATTAAGAATAAAAACATATTACAATTTAGAAATATTTATTAAAATTAATAAAAAAAATCTTAAAAATTAGTTAAATTGCAACCAATATTTTAAAAATTGGATTGAAATTTAAACCAATAAAATAAGAAGTTAAACTTTAAAAAGTTCAACACCGTCATAAAACCAGCTAAAAATTGATTAAAATTTAAAAAAATAATATGTTTGAAAATATTGTCTCTAATTATTGAAAATTTTAAAATTTTATTAAAAAGATTATTAAATAAAAAATAATTAATTAATATTAATTTATAAGAACTTATTAGATTAAAAAATTTGTCAATTTAAAAATTAGCTGATTAAAAACTACTTTTTAGATTAAATTAATAAAATATTTTAAAATTTTTAATAAACTTGAAGACTATAGTATAATTACGAAATGTGGTACAGTGAAAATGACGGTGCGGGCGTCACAGGATAGGACATTATCGTAAAATGTCAAATAATAATAATAATCAAAGACCCATCAATATAGTGTTGGTAAGTTCCCTCAAAAAAAAATATAGTGTTGGTAAGCTTTGGCTTTACAGCCACAGGTTTTTCGGGGTTGTGCCACGACATTGGGAGTTGGGACAGCTTCTCCACTTTCGCCGCTGACTTTAACTTCACCCAGACCCAGTCTCTCTTTAACTAACATGCTTAAGTTACACTGTTTACACCCCTTAAACTCGCTTAATTAGTGGATAATCAATCTTTCTCTGTTTTTAAACCCAAATCCCAAATTAAGTTCAAATCACTTATTTAAGTGTGACATTGATCTGGACTTAGAGCCGAAAAATAATAATAGAGGCTTGGTCCGACTTGACGCTCAATGAAATTTAGGACTTGAATCTTAGTAAGATGGATTTTAAACAATCTATAATTTGACAAGAGGAGTTAAACAAGAAAATTATATAAAAATATTTATTTTTTAATTTACGATAAAAATGATATCATTTTAATTAAAATAAATTAATTAAAAAATTGCAAAAGCTAAACTTGAACAAATCAAAATTAAAAAAAAAAATCTTTGTCAAAAAAAAATAAAAAATAAAAAAATCGAACCAAATTTAAAATTCGAACTATTTGAATTTTTAATATGGATAGAGTGTAAAGCCTATTAACAAGAATTGATCTTTAGTCAACCATTGCCAAAATAACTATAATTAGTCATTTGGATAGTTGACCCTTACCACTTATAAACCCTTAAACATTTTCATGTTTACTCAATATGGGATACTCTAACACTCCCCCTCAAGTGCAATTAGGATTGGACATCCAGTTGTCACTTGAAATAAACACAGTGGTAACCGGACCGAACTGCTGGGACTTGACATCCAGACGAACAACCGGAAAATTAATAATCCGGACCAAACCTGCTCTGATATTATATTAAAAATTTTAATATGGGTAGAGTGTAGAGCTCATTAATAAGAATTGAGCTTGGGTCAACCATTGTCAAAATGAATAGTTGACCTTTACCACTTATAAATCATTTAATATTTTCATGTTTATTCAATATGGGATACTCTAACATGTTTATAAATTATTTAACTAATTAATGATTTAAAATTAAATAATATATTCAAATGAATATTTATAAGGCACGTGGCTTGTTAGCAAGGCATCAAGCTTAAAGATCAATGGGTCGGGTTGTGCGAGGATCCATGTTGGTCATGCTATTGGACAAGTTAAACTTAAAGGAATCCAATTCAAACAGACCCGTTCTTTATGGGCTATAGTTAAACAGACCCTTTGGATACTTGATTTCATTCAATTTTGTTACATACCAAATAATTATAATCCAAACTTATTTATGTTTTATTAAAATAAAGTACGATGAATAAAATAGAATTTTAAAAAAAAAGACAATATCAAACTTTACTCGATTTTGTAATTCTAACCTGAACTTTTAAAAAATAATGCTAAAATATTCCAATTTTTAATTTTTAAGAAAAAAAGTCTGATGTTAATTTTTCTATTAATGTGGATTATGTAGCTAGTGACGTCATATTACTATTTTTACTACCCAGTTGTCACATATTGTATTTGCGTCATGTAGACAATTTATTATTTAATAAATTAAAAAATAAATACCTGAAAATAATTATGAAGTAAAATATATGAAAAACTGTAAATTTATTTTAGTGTTTTGATGTTTTTAATTTAAATAATAAAATTTATAAATGACTGAATACAATATGTAACGAGCACATGGCAGAAGAACCAATCTAGCATGACTCATCATGTTTCGTTAACAAAAAACTTAACGTTAAACTATTTTTGCTAAAAGTTGAATGTTGAAAGATTTTAGGGCTTTTTTTAAAAAAATTTGTGCTCTCCTTGCAAAATTGTATAAAATTTATGATTATATTTACAATTAACTCTTATTTTGAATTATATGAACTTTAATTGGATATTAAAGTTCACATAATTAAGATTTTAAGATATTATGTTATAAATCTATTTTTTATATGTAAATTATTTTAATTATTATTTTTAGTCTATGAAATCTTTATTCTTGGCACAGTTTTACGTCTACGAACAGAGGTTTATACATAGGTCTTGCCTCTCTCTTCCTCTCTCTACGAGTGTAAGTGTTGATCTTGCCGTTTATGTGTAAGGTGAGGTCTAGGTATTATTTATACGTTGGTCTCTCTTAGATTTTCGTTTTAACTTCATGGATTCAGGGTTACAAAGGATCTCTATTGGGGAGAAAGAAGACAGCGAGTTCGTTGTTTCTACAAAGGATGTTTAGACGGAAGACTTTGCTGCAGTTCTTAGGGACGCACGAGGTAGATTTGTGACTGCTATTTCAAGTTTTTTCCCTGCCCTGTTTGACCCAGTTATTGCCGAAATTATGTCTATAAGGGAAGCTCTTTCTTGGCTAAAAGCCCAACAGCTTGTCAAGGTCATTGTGGAGTCG